>CAJQZJ010010085.1:2540162-2557743 GCA_907164525.1 Lophiomys imhausi | reverse complement strand
CTGCCTCAGAGTAAAGGGCTGGGAAAAGGTTTTCCAAGCAAATGGACTCAGGAAGCAAGCTGGAGTAGCCATCCTAATATCAAACAAAACAGACTACAACTGAAGTTAATGTAGAAAGACAAAGAAGGGCACTATATACTCATTAAAGGGAATATTCATCAAGAGGAATCTCAATACTGAACATCTATGCCCCAAATACAAAGGCACCTATTGTTGTAAAAGAAACACTTCTAAAACTTAAAGCGCACGTCTATCACAACACATTAGTAGTGGGAGACTTCAAAACCCCACTCACAACAATGGACAGATCATCAAGACAGAAGACAAACAGAGAAATATTGAGTCTAACAGAGCTCATGAAACAAATGGACCTAACAGATATCTACAGAACGTTTCACCAAAACACAAAGGAATACACCTTTTTCTCAGCACCCCACGGAACCTTCTCCAAAATCGACCACATAGTTGGTCACAAGGATAGTCTCAATAGATACAAGAAAATTGAAATAACACCTTGTATCTTATCAGACCACCACGGAATAAAGCTGGTCTTCAACAGCAAAAGTATCAACAGAAAGCCTACACACAAATGGAAATTGAACAGCTCCTTACTGGATGACCACTGGGTCAGGGAAGAAATAAAGAAGGAAATCAAAGATTTCTTAAAATCCAAAGACAATGAAGACACAACATACCCAAATCTATGGGATACATTGAAAGCTGTGCTACGAGGAAAGTTCATAGCACAAAGTGCTTTCAAAAAGAAAATTGTGACAGCTCATATTAGTGAATTAACAGCTAAGCTGGGTGAATTGGAAAAAAAAGAAACAAACACTCCCAAGAAGAGCAGAAGGCAGGAAATCATCAAACTAAGGCAGAAATCAACAAATTAGTATCAAAAAGAACTATACAAAGAATCAATGAAACCAAGAGTTGGTTCTTTGAGAAAATCACCAAAATAGACCCCTAGCCAAATTAACTAAAAGGCAAAGGGAAAGAAAGCAAATCAACAAAATCAGAAATGAAAAGGGAGAAATAACAACAGACATTGAGGAGATCAAGAAAATATTCGGGCATTACTTTAAAAATCTTTATTCCACTAAATTTGAAAACCTAAGCGAAATGGATAATTTCCTCGATAAATTCCACCTACCAAAACTAAATCAAAATAAGATTAACAGCTTAAACAGCCCAATAACACCCAAGGAAATAGAAACAGTCATTAATAATCTCCCAACCAAAAAAAGCCCAGGGCCAGATGGCTTTAGCACGGAATTCTACCGGACCTTGAAAGAGGAACTAACACCATTACTTTTCAAACCCTTCCACCACATAGAAACAGAAAGAACACTGCCAAACTCATTCTATGAGGTCACTGTCATTCTGATTCCTAAACCACACAAAGACCCATCAAAGAAAGAGAACTTCAGACCAATCTCCCTCATGAACACAGATGCAAAAATATTTAATAAAATACTAGCAAACCGAATTCAAGAACACATCAAAAATATCATACACCATGATCAAGTAGGCTTCATCCCTGGAATGCAGGGATGGTTCAATATATGAAAGTCTATCAATGTAATTCACCACATAAACAAGATGAAAGAAAAAAACCACATGATAATCTCGCTAGATGCAGAAAAAGCATTGGACAAAATCCAACACACCTTCATGCTAAAAGTTCTGGAGAAAACGGGCATACAAGGACCATATCTAGAAATAATAAAGGCAATATACAGCAAGCCAGTTGCCAACATCAAATTAAATGGAGAGAAGCTTGAAGCATTTCCTCTAAACTCAGGGACAAGACAAGGATGTCCAGTTTCACCATATCTCTTCAATATAGTACTTGAAGTCCTTGCTAGAGCAATAAGACAACTAAAGGAGATCAAAGGGATAAAAATTGGAAATGAAGAAGTCAAATTATCCCTATTCACAGATGATATGTTAGTATACATAAGCGACCCCAAAAACTCCACCAAAGAACTCTTACTGCTGATAAACAACTTCAGCAAGGTGGCTAGATACAAAATTAACTCAAAAAATCAGAAGCCCTTCTTTATACAACAAACAAATATACCGAGAAAGAAATAAGGGAAACAACCCCCTTCACAATAGCCACAAACAACATAAAATACCTGGGGTAACTCTAACCAAGCATGTAATGGAACTATATAACAAGAACTTCAAGCCCCTGAATAAAGAAATTGAAGAGGCCATCAGAAGATGGAAAGATCTCCCATGCTCATGGTTAGGTAAGATCAACATAATAAAAATGGCTATCCTACCAAAAGCAATATATAGATTTAATGCAATTCCTATCAGAATACCAACACAATTCTTTATATACCTGGAAAAAGCTAGTCTCAATTTCATATGGAACAACAAAAAGCCCAGAATAGCTAAATCAATCCTTTACAATGAAAAAACATCAGGAGGTATCACCATCCCAGATTTCAAGCTGTACTACAGAGCAACAGTAATAAAAACAGCATGGTACTGGTATAGAAACAGACCAGTGGATCAATGGAATCTAATTGAAGACCCAAACATGGACCGACACACCTATGTCCAACTAATCTTTGACAAAGAAGCCAAAATCGCACAATGGAAGAAGGACAGCATCTTCAACAAATGGTGCTGGTCCAACTGGATGTCCACTTGCAAAAGAATGAAATTAGACCCATACCTATCACCTTGTACAAAACTTAAATCCAAGTGGATCAAAGACCTTAACATAAGGCCAGCCACACTAAAGATACTAGAAGAAAAAGTAGGAGAAACCCTCGAACTCATGGGCACAGGTGACAACTTCCTGAACAGAACACCAACAGCTCAGGACCTGAGATCAACAGTCAATAAATGGGATCTCATGAAACTTAAAAGCTTCTGTAAGGCAAAGGACACTATCATTCGAATAAAACGGCAACCAACAGACTGGGAGAAAATCTTCACCAACCCCACATCTGATAGAGGGCTATTCTCTAAAATCTACAAAGAACTCAAGAAACTAAATGCCAAGAAACCAAATAATCCAATCAAAAAATGGGAGATGGAGCTAAATAGAGAATTCACAAAGGAGGAATCCCTAAGGGCTGAGAGACACCTGAAGAAATGTTCAACATCCTTAATCATCAGAGAAATGCAACTCAAGATGACCCTGAGATTCCACCTAACACCTGTTAGAATGACTAAGATAAAGAGCTCAAATGATAGTGCATGCTGGTGAGGGTGTGGAGAAAGGAGAACCCTACTCCATTGATGGTGGGCGTGCAGGCTTGTGCAACCACTATGGAGGTCTGTCTGGCGATATCTTAGAAATCTAGGAATAACCTTGTCTCAGGACCCAGCCATACCACTTCTGGGTATACACCCAAAGGACCTCTCATGGAGACATAGGGAAGTCTCCTCATCTATGTTCATAGCAGCCTTATTTGTAATAGCTAGAAATTGGAAACCACCCAGATGTCCCTCAACTGAAGAATGGATTAAAGAACTGTGGTACATCTCTACAATGGAATATTACTCAGCTATAAGAAACAATGAAATCATGCAATTTGCAACCAAATGGATGGATCTAGAGGAGCTCATCCTGAGTGAGCTAACCCAGTCTCAGAAGGATGCACATGGCATCTATTCACTTATAGTAGGATTTTAACTATATCGTACAGGATATCTGTACTACAACCAACACACCAAAAGGAACATGGACATAAATTTTTTTTTTTATCTTTTTCTTTTTCCTTCTTTTTTTCTTTTTTCTTTTTCCTCACTTTTTTTGTTTATATTCTTTGTTTTTGTGGGTTTGTGTGTTTGTTTGTCTTTTTTTTTTTAGTATTCCCCCAGTAGCAAGGAGACACCTTTCACTGGCAGCAGTGCCTCGTAGGCCCCTGGTGAATGAAGAGGCTCTTGGCCCTCATATGACTCCTGATCTGTGGTGAGAGACTGTTAGGCAGGGACACTCCACCCCAGAGGAACAAGACGGAAGGGTCAGGGGGTAGAGCATGGGAGGGTGGGGCTGGAAAGCGGGAAAAGAGGACAATATGATAAGGATGTAACCTGAAGCAACAAACAAATAAATTTATTAACTAAAAAAAAAAAAAAAAAAAAAAGGCAGGGGGCAGGGCTGAAACACTGTGAATGGAATAGAGGATACAACCATTCGGCCTGGTTTTGCAGACCTCCAGGTGTAGAGAAGACGTGGTGCTAAGGTAAAATACAAGAGAATTGTGGTATTTGCCCATGCATTTGACTTCAGTGGAGATGGGAGGGGGAGAAGCACCGTAAAGTTGGTGGTCTTATGTATTCTGGAGTCATACGGAGCGGGGTGGTGAGGGTGCATACTCTTGTCCCACCATTCAAGAAGAGTACACCCTTGGTCCCAGCTCCCAGCACACTGGAGACAGAAACAGGCAGATCCCAGAGCTCAGGGTCAGCCTGTTGCAGGGCAAACTCTAAATAGAGAAAAGACTTCGATCCAGGAGTGGTGGAACACATCTTTGATCCCTTCAGATGGGAAACACAGGTCCCTGATCCCAATAATTAGAGTTCAGAGACACACACATGGGATTTGGAGGGACCTAGGTTTGGAGGCTACCTACAAAAGGCCTTCTCGATGCAGGCAGATTGTCCTTTGGGATCTCAAAATATATACACTAGAGCTGGTTTAGCTCCAAGGTGACAGAATGATTTCTTCATTAACCCGGATTGAAAGATAACGCTTTGTATGTTGTCAGAAGGCCAAATTTGCTTCAGGAGAAGTACTACCTAGCCCCCTCCATCCCCCCCCCCAAAAAAAAAGAGGGCAATTGTCCTAGGGTTGGGATTGGGGCAGGGCTCTGTTCTTATCGTTTCAGGAGAATCAAAGCGTTCATTAGGGGAGCCCAGGGACGCCTGGTCCGCGGAATCCTCAGCAGAGAGCAGAAGCAGGCACCATGGAGGACGAGTGACCCAGTTGATTCTGCCTGGCGGACTTCCTCGATAGCTGTCTCCATCGGGGGCCTGCAACCACCACAGCAATCCAGTGTCACTGGGACCGTTCAGCTCTACACAATGCCCCGGCAGGAACCTCAGTGAAGCCTGCAAGATCAGCTTCTGCCTACAAACCCCTTAGGTCATCTAAACAGCTGAGAACAGAAGGACTGAACATAAAAGGAGTGTACTAACATTTTTCACCATTTTTTCCACTTGGGTTCGGGCCCCAAACAGGTCTACTACGACCCAAATCAGCAGTAAGTCACTTTAAGAGAGCGACGTCCCATGCCCAGAGGGTGGGGAAGGTGTTTCTCCGCCCTTCTTTTTGGTTATTTGAAGGATAACTGAAAACTCTGATATTTAAGGGAAGAGACTACAAGCTGATAAATGGTCCTGTCTTAATGGGTCTTGGAGGTTAGCCCCAGGGACTTCCTACTTTTCCTTTTCTGTATCCTTCTTCCTCTCCTATGTAGGAGTGCATGGACTTGAGAAAAATGAGATATAGACATAGCACAGGAAGGTCCAAGAAGAAGGGGCAGATTATTGAATATGCCCTTATACCTTTGTATATTGATACAAAATTAGTAGTTTATTTGGCTAAAGTGGTATTGACCATTGTTTATTGTGCAAAAATATGATTGTATTGGATTATGTCGGTTTTGATCTTTGTATATTGATACAAAATTAAGATTATAGTTGGCCACAATGGTATTGACCCTTGCATATGGATGTAAAATTAAGATTGTTTTGGGCTACATAGGCATTGATCTTTGTATATTGATACATAATTAAGAGTATATTTAACCACAATTGAATAGATCTATGTATATTGATACAAATTTAAAGTTAACGCTTCCTAATGGTATCATACCTAGAGATACTTAAAAATAAAATGGGAAGGTCTGACCTCTTGATACCAACCGTCTAAAACGGTCTAGGATAGTTAAGTAAAACAAACTCCTAGTCATGCAAACATGTCACTTTGTTAGCTACTATGACAGTCTATCACAGATATTCTCTTAACTACCCAGTAATCAAGTTGCTAAGAGACAAGCAACATTTGCTTATCTAAATACAAGAGATGGATAGGGCATCTTCAAAAACCCCAAGAGATCTGCATAACATGGCATTCAAAGATGTTATCTTAAATCAAGATTTTTTTTTGATATCGAGACATATCAGCGCCTGACAGCACCCCCTATTCTACTCCAAGTAGAAGATAAGCATCGAAGAACCTCCACTGTAAGATGGTTGAATTAGTGGCAAGCCTATCTTGGCATGAAAAAACCCCTTGCACCAACTGCAGACAGACTGCTGGACAAAACTTGGTAGCAGGGAAGTCGACAGCCTAGCTCTGCCAAGACAGGGTAGGTAAGTCCTTCATAATCTCTGCTCTACAACAAATGTCTGTCATAGAAACAGGACCCAAAGGCTGAAGACTGATGCAGGAATGTATGGAGAGAAAATGGGAACTGTCCAGGCAGTCATTGGTATGTCCTTTCTTAGTTTTGGAAGCTGCAGGCCCTGCACTTCCTATATAAGCAAATATATTTATCCCTCTCAGGTCTCTGAGGTGGTTGAAGAATAGACGGCTAGAGTCTCATAGTTAAATTTTGAGTTGTTTAGGAATCAAGAGGGTGTTATAGATCTAAGAAGACACTCTTAAAAGTGTGTTGCAAGATAGTATGAATGCTGAGTCACATATAGACCTTTAAACTCAAGGAGATGGTTAGATAGTAGAATGTTAAAGTCAGGGGCCAAATATGTATAAACTGGACATTGGGAAGGTATACTGGGCCATTTAACTCTCATAAATGTGGCATATTTATATCTGTTGTTTTGTATAATACTTACTGTAATAAGAGAAGGAACCATCTGTTGGACTGAAAGGGGAAACTTCTGGGGGGAAGAGGGTGGAAGGGCGGGATAGGAAGGGGGAATAGGGAGGGGTCTGTTACTGAGATGTAACTTGAAGAAAAAAAAATAAAGTGTTTATAAAAAAAAAGAAATGGAAATTTATCAGTGTTTTTTTCTTTCTTTCTTCCTGTCTTTCTTCCTTTTTTTTTTTTTTTTTTTTTTTTGGTTTTTCAAGACAGGGTTTCCTATGGCTAACCTGAACTCGCTTTATTGACCAGGCTGGCCATAAACTCACAGAGATGTGCTTCCCTCTGCCTTCTGCCTTGGAATTAAAGGCATGAACCATCATGTCCAGATATTTGTATTCTTTAAAGAAATTTTTTTGCTGAAATGAATGAACTGCGAGGGGGAAAAAAACTCATCTCCTGGTGTTTTTCTTTGTAGACTCATTTCATTCTCCTGGCTGTACTAGTGAACCGTTTCTATCCTTTCTGTGTATATTATAACATATACCATGATAATATATTTAATTCAGTTTCTCAGGTCAGTATTAGGCAGCTACTCATATTTCTGTCCAATATTCCACAGGAAATTAATACATCATTGTGAATGAGGCACAGAATGGTTGGCAATGACCCTAACTTTGTGTGTAGGGGGGTGGGGGTTCATTGAATGGGATTAGATGCTCACTGCTGGTCTAAACGTCAGAGACTTTTTTGAACTGATGAAGGCATTGTAAGGATCAATGTTCCCAGGTCAGTTTCTATCCAGTGGGTGAAATGTCATATTTAAGGTCAAGATAATCCATGAGTATTAGAAGTCTGGTTTTTCATCATCCATAATCATATGATTTCAGGGGTGTGTCTTAAATTGAATCTTTCAGTTGAAGTTTCTTCCTGCAAATTCCTGACTATGTGTTACTATGTACTTTATCTTCAAGAGAAATACACACTGAAGAGGGAATGTGCTGGCTTTCTTCACTAGTCAGTTTTACTATTTCACAAACAGATAAAGCGATTCTTTATGAGACTGTCTTATAATGTTTGTTGTCTCAAATTATGGTCACCAGAGCCAGCGAACTGATAAATTTCAACCACTGAGCCTGCATAATTGAGTGTCAGGTGTTGCAATGAGACCAGCTCATAAAAAATAATGACAGGTGGAGAGGCTGCTGACACCCAGTTAACAAGCTGACTTCCACTAGCTGAGGGACTTGTTTTTATGGGACAATGGATCATTTTCTCCTATCCTATTAATATGATTGTACAGAATGTTTGTATACATCTCTGCACTCAAATACATAACCTCAGAAGTAAATATAAAAAAATAACCACAGAAATTTCTTCTTTAATTGCAGGTATTTAATTTCATTTAAATATGTTTTATTTAATTTTTGGCCAAATTAATGTATTTCGTAATGATAAAGGAATGAATTCACCTTCTTATTAATCACTTAATAAATTTATGAAGATCAAACGCCAACCTAGCTCACATCCCTCATTTAATAGTGTTTTTCTGTCACTTAGGTGACCCTTGTGAATATTACTCTAATTATCTCTGACAAAGTAATGTTCATTAGAATACTGCTGATGACTTTCTGACCAAAAATTGATTAATTTTCATCCCTCATGCCATGGTATTAGCAAGAAGGTCATTCCCACTATTACTATTTATTTAGAACATAAGTAGAAAAATATTTAAATATCCTTTTAAAGTGTTTATTTCATATTATCTAACGTAATTCTAAATTTCAGTGTGTTTTTAAGGATGGTGGTGTCAGATGCTCCCACCAGAGTCCAGTATATCTCTTCATGCACAAAGGAGCTGTGGGTTGTTTACTTGCTGTTTCCTTTGATGACTGTATAACAGTGCCATCAACATAACACAGTGATTAAGAAGATTAAAGTCAGAGCCAGACTTGACCAGTACTGACATTATAATTTTACATGTCTGTATGACCTAAACATTTCTCCAAATTTCTTTTCTTCCCATAAAGCCAGAAGAGTCGCAATACGGGCTTTGTAAGGATGTTATAGGCCCATCTACCTCAACTATGAATGAAGGAGGGACTCAGAGAATTACACTTTTCACTGGCAAACTGTGTGCTATTGATACTTTCAGGGAGCAGGAAAACAGTTGTTTTCAGTTGGGATCATACAAATGGATGATCTCATTGTGCTCCAATGAACACAGATGATCTTGGTTAAACTAAATGGGTCCCAAAAACAAATAATTCATGGACACAGGAATGATAGTGGTAGAGGTGTCAGCGGTCATTTGATGGGGACAAGGAGATTAGAGAGAGCAAGGAGATAGTAATAATATTTTATTATGTGCATGTATGGCATTGTTAAACAAAATTAATCAATAGAAAACAGAAAAGAGAACAAAGAAATAATGAATACAATAATCATGTCTTTATGACACTAATTTCAACAAAATTAGTTATTGTTAGTGACTACTTCCAGTAAGCAGTAAGCAGAAGTCATCATTGCTATTGGTATATCCATACTACTTCAAATATCTTTTCCTATAAAATAAAAAGAATGAATCTTTCCACGCAGAAATATCCACATACATGGTTCATGTTTCTGTTCAAAATTGTCTGAGTTCATTTTCCTTGCATCCTATTCAGGAAATTCCAATGGAATGTGGTAATCAAATAAATGGTTCTGCAAGTAGCTTAGCAGTCTGATCAATCTAATGTCACACATGGCTCTTGGAATCCCTTTTGTGTAAATTACTACTCTAAGTGGATGAATTTTGAGGATGTTCTGGGAAATGGGATAAAATAAATAACAATAAGTCTTGACTTTGCTTAGTGAGTGGCTTTGTTTAAAGGATAATGGGTGATCTGTTTTTATGGGAATTATTAATCAGTATACATGTTTAACAGAAAAATGCAAAGTAATAGAAGACTATTCCCAAGAACCTTACTACTCCAGAATTCAGGGATGTGATGCTCTAAGTCAACACTTTCCTGCTCAACGGCTATATAACAAGAATTATCATACTCCACCTATTCAACCTATCCAAACATAAAAAATGACATAAAATGTCTTTTTAAGCTACTGCCTCTAGGTATATATTTTAGTATATGGAACAAAAATTATCTAGAATACCAAATATAATTTTGTTGACCGCAGAATATAAACACAAGCTAATAATCAGTAGCATTAATGAAGATACTTATTTTATTGACTCTGATTATACTTCTAGCATATTTTGCTAAAATATTGATAGGAATTCCATGATAAAAGAAATGTCTTGTTAAAATATTTACTTTGTCAATGATCATAAGTTGAACTTTACTGAGAAGCTCTGTTTTGGGTCCCTACTGACTTTAAAACCTTTGTCTTACAGCCAAGGAGGCCCTGTTTTGGTTTGTGATAAACTTGGTACTTAGGATAGGCAGACTTGTACTCAATGGATTGCTTCTGAGGAATGAAACTGCTGTGTTGGTCAGTGATATAGTCCCACACAATGTCAACAGGGCAGTGGACTCTTTTTTCTCTGTTTCAACCTTCCCCTGGGACCTCTGAATAATACAGCCAGGGAACACCTCTGGTGAACTGATCATTTCCCCAAAATAGATCATGAATATTACAGGAGGCTAGCTGTCTAGAAATAGGAAGAAAGTTATTTGAATTAAATGAAGCTTTAAGTATTTAAAAAGTATACTCTAAGTCAATGGCATCCCTCCAGGAATGTTCTAAAAACAAGAACATTATTTAAAGTGAGAAAATTATGTGTATGCTTAAGGTACCAATGATAAACACCTTTCCTCATGTCAATCTGTTCACTACATGTGGCTTACACACACAAACACATTCATATTTCTTAATATTATTTGAGTTCTAATTTTAAAAGATGAAAACCCCTTGAAATGGTAAGGTTTATTCATAATAGGAAATATTTTTATTTATTTGTATATAATTTAATATCTGTGCTAATCAATTGTATCTGGCCATTATTTTGTAATGTTTGGATTTTTTTTCCATGCCAGTGTATGCAGTACAAATTGAACCATCTGCTTACTTTTACAAAAAAAGGAAAAAAAAAAGAATAAAAAACAAAGGCTTCTGGTGTTTCCAGCTAAATATCTAGCAAAGACAAAGCAATCCAGAAGCACTTTTCAGTCATACTTTTCTGTGAATAAATCTGATATAAGCTAGGTCTTTTTCTCTTCCTTGGGTTCTACGGCATTTTATGTTGTAGTGTGTGTCTGTATATTATGTGAAATATCAGCTAGTATTCATCTTCCCATGGAAAAATTAAATAGCATGGTTTCTCTTTCCTTATAACTAAATATGCTACTGCATATTTAGAATTCTTATCTTTTTGTATATGATAAACCTCACTCACACAGCATGAATTCTATTCTTTGTTCTTTTTTAAAAATAACAATCAATGGTTATAGCACAACCATGTTTGATGGTAAATTTAAAAATATACCAGGAATCTGTGGCAGGAAGATTTTCTTCAGCATGTGGTGGTGGCCCACATGCTACACTGAAGAAATCAACTATGAGAATCTCTTTCTCATAGAAGACTGCTTTTCAGAACTTTGGCCATTTTCCTCCTCCTACCACTGGGAAATAATTAGAGCTCATTATCCTTCAGAGGAAAGATGAAGATAAAGGGGATGGGCAAATTAGTTCTAATTTAGAATGCTTGTGATTAGATAATATAGTTTAATTTTTCTTTTTTTTGTTCCTTTGTACTCTGGAGTGATCAAAACTCTTCCACTGGTTATACTACAGCATAATAATTGGTGTGTATATAGGTAATATGTAATACATATAAAAATAAATGAAAGGAAAAGGAAAGTTGCTTTTAAAAAACTATATTTTTCTCAGAGTTTGCCATTCATCTCTAGAATAAGATACTTAATCTTTTTAACCATGAAATATATTTGAGACAAATTAAAAATCTTTTTGACTTGAGTATTATAATTGAGACCCCTTAGTTCAGTTTACTGTACATGGTATTTCTTCTCTTGTAAGGAATAATAAAAAATGTTGACTGTTTGATGTGGTGTGATCACATGTCTGGTTTGCCTCTGTTTGGGGTGTGGAAACAGGACTTAATTTGATGACTCACTACCATGATCTCACCTTGGCAAATTTCACTTCATACTTATAGCACTGAGTGAATGCATAAACCATGGTCAATCCTAGATCTTGCCTCTGTGAACGAAATCTCATGGAAGGACAACTTCTGCATTTTCCTTTCGAACTGTGCTATTCCAAATTGTCTTTCCTCAACCACTGATGCACAGATTTAATCTTCAGGCTCTGCAGATCATAAACTTCAGCTGAGAATCAAGTTTCCTCTATTATAAACCTATATAAAAATTGAAGAAGAAGCATGCTATTTTCAGTGTTTCTTAGTTATAATTCTTTATATTCTTCTTCACTCCTCAAAATTGTCATCTGCCTTGGTATTTAGTTTCTTAATAGGGATTTATGAGTAATGAAGAAAGAATTTAGACCTAACTTTGGTTTGCAAAAACAGAATTCTCAAATCTATTGTCTTCTACTTTGTTAAATGTTTACGAACTCTTGCATTTTTGTCACATGCATTATGCTCTTTGGTTTTTATGCTGTGCATAGGTGTGTAAGGTGAAGTAGGGCAGATCTTAGGGGAATATGAAATAGAATCCTTTGCCCTCCCTTTCAACACATGAAGTTACTGTTATGAGAAAACACTTTGTGTCTAGCTAATATGCAGACATATTCTACTGTGTCAATAAATATGTTTTGGTAGCAAACCTGAAAACAAAATATGTCATAGATATTTCAATTCTAGTTGGCCCATAATTACTACAGCAAGGTGAACTAGATTTAGTAATTTTTAGATAACTATTTGTTGTACTAGTCTAAAAAAATGGTTTCCACAGTAACTGGGCCTGCAGATAGATTCAGAATAACCTTTTGCAGCTTTGGAATTATGAATATATTTTATCCACTCAGGAATAAGGAAGCAAAACAGATTTCACAATTAATTCATTATTAAGAAGGAAGGATTCTTTGAAAACTGTCTTTCTCATTAATAGTATCTTTTGTTTCTATGACATTCCCACACATACACATACAAAGAGAGAAGAGAGAGAGAAAATAAACAACTGTGTGTGTGTGTGTGTGAGAGAGAGAGAGAGAGAGAGACAGAGAGAGAGAGAGAGGGAGGGAGAGAGAGAGAGAGGGAGGGAGAGAGATGACAAGTGTGGGTGTGAGAGAGAAGTCCTTCTTAGCTCAAAAAATGATAGCTCTCTGGTTAAAAAAAAAAAACCTTTTATAACTCCTTGAAAATTGTAGCTTTAAATATGTTTTCTAATGGTTGTAATATCCCATCAATTATTCCTAGATTTTTTCATATTTAGTATGCATAGGATGCTTAACTAAATTGATTTTTTATTTATTTAATGAGCATTTATTGAGAATCCTTTAATATAATGTAATATTGGGAAGATGAAAACAAAAAGATGATGTGCCACTGTAACTGTTTTAACACAGCTAAAACTCTGGGAGTGTAATAGCTAGTTAATGAAAGTAGCAAGACTACTAGTTGGTAGGAGCCAGTGGAAACAGAATTGGGACACAATACTTAGCACATCAATGCCTTAGAGGAAGGGAAAGACTTTACCTAAGTGTTTAAGATGAGTAAGACAATTTCATAGATAGGAAAATTTACTGCTAAAAGAATAGAAATATGTAGAGGGCAAAAAGGAGTTGTGCACACAGATAAGCACTGAAGAAATCAGAAAAGTTAAAAACATTGATTACCTCTTCTATGGAATGAGGTGCTTAGGTATTCTTCCTGGAATGCCAAGAATTATATAGTTTTGCAACCAGGTAATCTTTTCCTTTCTGATGAACAGGCTCTGTCCATATCCAAGAATTTACTGATTCCAACCATATCCTTTCCTCTTAAACAATATCCTTTCCCTTTAAAATCTTGAATTACTTTTAGGCCATAAAACCCATTCTTATGTTTGATGTCATTTGTGTTTTTCAACAGCCTAAGTGAGTTCTGTGTTATCTTAGGGCTAAGCCAATCCTGACATCCACAGGTACTATGTTTTCCTGAGTCAAACTCCCCAGAATCCAAACCTTTGGAAACTTTTTCTGATTCAGCACTACCTATTCATGTGAAAGAAGCCAGATGTACTTTGTAAATAATATCAAAATAAACATATAGCATCATATATTCCTAAACCATTCAGTAAATGCCAAGTACACTTATAGTGAAGTTGCACAGCATGCATGTGGCCCTGGGTTCACTTTCCAGTAGAAAACTTCAAACCACACTTAAAAAATAAATGAAAGCCCAAGTTTCACTGTAGTTGTAATTGAAGTGAAGAATCCCAGAGACAGGAGAAGCCACTACAGAGCATTAAACAATTCTTAAATTGTTGTGCACTTGGACTGATTTAATTATTATTAGAAAACATTTGTTCACAAAATTCTGCTCTGGTTAGATATGGCTAAATTAAAATGATTTTGGTCAGATTCTAGAAGTCCTGGACCTGTAAGTGGAGTTAGAATAATATAAATTATATTGAGTGAATATTTAAGGACTTCTGATACAGTCTATTAAAAGAGGCCATGAAGATCAGCCTGGCATCTGTGGGCATTCGGCATGGTAGCTTATGGACTTAAAACAAGATTTATGGCCTGGCATTGTTTTCAGCTGCTAATAGCCTTATGAAGTGGACAAAACCCAGATTAGAGTGAAGCCAGTTGAAAAAAGAGAGAGCCTATTTAAGGATTAAGTAGGTGGAGCCCAACAGTTTCCACACTAGAGATGATGAGGTGCAAGACAGCTTGTATCATCTGGTGGAGTTAATGTAGGTGGATTGAAAAGCTGATCTCATACAGAGCTGAAAAATTACAGTCAGCTCTCCTTGAGGCATAAAGAAGCTGGTGAGCAGAGACAGAGAAGGCTTCAACAAGGCAACAAAACTCAAGGACTAAGTCCTGTGTTAAAGCTGTTGCCTAGAGGGGTTAGAGCAGTTCAAACAGTGACCTGAATAGAACTGTGGCCAGCCTCAAAGACTGAGACAGAGTGGCTGAGTGGCTAATACAAACTGACCAAGTTGGTCTATAGATAGATGAGACTCCAGTTACCTTCAAGCATCATAGCAATGCAATAGCCAATTTACCCTAAAGGACCTACATCTGAGGTGTTCTGAAGGAAACACTGTTGATCAAGTACCTTAAAGGATCTACTCCTGGGGTGTTCCTGATGACTGAGGACCTGCCCAAAGACTGTATTCTTCTAAAAGGTTAGGATTGCTTGTTAGATAATAGTTGTTATAATTATTAATATGGTTTAGTTGTTAGGTAATAGGGTTTTATAGTTATTCTTAGGGCTAGTAGTTAGGTAATAAGTTTTACATTTGTTATAAGTGCCTATAGTTATTAACAAATATATTTGCTAATTAAAATTTTGTCTTCATGGCCCAACACACCTTAGAGTAAAACTAGGCTGAGCAGAGTTTCATTCTTACCTCACCCTGATCACTTTTTCCCTACCTGGTGTAAAGCCTGAAGGGGAATCAAACAGAAATAATTATATATGACATCAGACAAGAGATCAGGTACAGATAAAAATTCAGAACAAAGTTTCCAATTGTCCTTTCTGTGCATTAGCCAGATCAACTACCATGAATAAATGAGGTGAAGAGGTTGTATCCCTTCAGGGGGGGGAACAAAAACAACAGCAAAACTGTTTCTTTAAAAAGGCAATGCATATTATTTGATGAGGATAAAAATCTAAGTTCTAATGCAAAATAAATGACTGATAATTCCTTATGAACTTATGATGCAGCGGTGACCAAGAATTTGCTCTGGAAAATAACTATCATCATTGTTCAAAGTCAACTCAGAAAGTCTATGGATCTGTAGTGGATCCTCTTTCTCTTGGGTTTCTTCACTTGTTTTACAACTCCAGTGAAACTTATTTGTTCATTTATTTGTTGAGGTTTGGTTTGAAGTTTTGTACTGTGAAGCAAGCCCAGGGCTTTGTGCATGCTATGAAACTTCTCCATAAATGTACTTGGCATTCACTGAATAGTTTAGGAATATATATGATGCTACTTTTAAGATATGTTCTTTTTATTTGAGGAAGGAAGGAATTGTAACTGAAGGCACAATTAGAAATCTTAAAATTCTCAGCAATTTAAGCATGTTTCAAGTGTGTTCTATTTCTCAAAGCAGCTTCCATTCATATGTTCTACATTATTTCTTATAAAACACATTCTGGTTTTTCTGTTGTTTTTCCAACAACCCTATTTCTTCCTGTTTTATTTAAGATATCAAGAGTCAATGTGCCTTCTTTTTTTCCTTAGATTATTGACTAGTTTATTAAATTGTTGTACTATCTCTCTAGATTTCAGAAATTTCTGCTTCTTCAGTTTTAGATTTCTGTCTCATTGCTTTCTATTAGACTGATTTTCATTTAGAAGCCTTAAGAAGACTAAAAATACTGATTGTCAGAAACAATCAATGCTTTCCCAAATTACTCCCACAGCAACTACATTCAAAATATTATGTAAGTGTGGAAATATGAAACAATGAAGAAAAGTAGAAGAAAATCATTCAGAATCATTAACTCTGAGATCTTGAAAATTCTCTCCATGAGACAATATCTTGAGCTATTGTAAAAGTTAGTACCCTTCTGATGTTAAGGACCTATGCCCAAAACAGCACATAAATTTGTTTAAAAATCAAGCAGAAAATCTGGTGCCTAACAATAGCTTGCATTCCTACTGATTAGTATTCATGATACTAGAAGGTATTCTACACACTGCAGAGTATAGATAAATGCCAATCCAGCTACAAAAGCTATTGACAATGGTGAACAGTACACATGACATACTGGTGAAATACTGGCACAAACACTGTGGTGGCAAATAAGCACTGTCTGTATTTAAATGGATTTAAAGTCAGATGTATCCTACTCAATGGGATAGAAACAATTACTGACATTATTTGAGTGGCCAAAGACTTGAGCCTAGATAGGTCATTATCCCAAAGAAAAACCAAATATTATTATTGTACAAAAAGTACATAGCAATATAATGACTTCTTATGATATTCTGTTTAACTTATTCATTAGTGACTTCATTAGAGGAGATTCCTATTGCAAAAATATGAATTAAAGCAGAGAACCACAACTGAACAATGTAAAGGAAGTCAGTGATAGTCTTTGAAGAATTAGTTTTAAATAGGATGTCTTTATCAAACCCCTCCCCTCAAGGTTCAGGGAGCTACGCTGAAGAGGATGCAGAATAATTATAAGAGGAAGTGGGCATGGGTGACTTTATGGAAATGATGTCTGTCCGATACAACAAGATTGATGCACATATGACTCAAAGAAACAGTGTCATTGTGCACAAGGACTGCCCAGAGAGGGAAGTCAGCATGGACCCTACCCACAATTTAAAAGCTATCTCAAATTCACACCTGTTTGCAAAGGAATAAATATTTTCTCCAATGGCATCTCAGTGCATAAATTAACCACATTTAAGTGTAGGCTCCTTGCCCAGCAGCAGCCGAACAACAGAAAACAAATTCAGCAATATTTTTATAGACATTTTGTCTCACGCTATTTTGTCTGGGCATTTTTTTTGTCTTGCTAGTTTTTGGCTTATATATTATGGCTTCCAATTTTCTGATTTTATGGGCATTTTTTTGGTGTGTGTGTGTGTGTGTGTGTGTGTGTGTGTGTGTGTGTGTGTGTG
>CAJQZJ010010085.1:2497206-2540152 GCA_907164525.1 Lophiomys imhausi | reverse complement strand
GTGTGTGTGTGTGTGTGTGTGTGTGTGTGTGTGTGTGTGTGTGTGTGCATATTATTCTTTTGTTGTTGTTGTTGTTGTTTATATGGTTGTGTTTTTTAACAGGAGAGAGAATGAAAGGGTATGGATTTGGGTGGGTGGAAGATGGGGAGGATCTGGGTGGAGCTATAGTAGGGAAGACATGAAAATATAATGTATAAATTTTTCCATTGAAAAGGAAAAAATGTTAGTATGCATCTAATTGTTTAATGTGTAAACAATTTTACATGTTGCTTGTAAACAAATCCCAAAACATTACACTGACATAATTTTAAATTCAAACACTTTTATTAAACCATGAGGAAACTGTAATTCAGAAAATTGAATAATTTACTCAGCCTTGTATATCTAGCACAAGCAAAGATTAAAAACTATGTCTAGAGCTTAAGTTCACACTTTTTCTTATAATTGCATTACCACAGTAAAGAAATTTTCACAACATTTTTGGTAGATTTCTTTTCTCCCTTGAGATTTTTACTTAGTGGATACCCATATTTTCACTCTAAGAATTTAGACAAACAGCATTTTTCATGGAAGATTCATGCCGTAGGCTCTGAAATGATCTGAGGCCATATTATTCTCCTTCAGGCTTTGGTTCAAGAACCAATCCCATGATGGCATCTTTGATGTACATTAAATGTATTCTGTTTTTATAGGTGTTTTTTTTTTTTCATTTAAAAAAAAAACATTGCCACTGGTTCTATTTTAATTAGTTATTTGGAAATTTTTTCAGAAACTTTTTGGAAAAGTGTGCTTCCTTAGAAGTAAGCCATATTATTTAATTTCAATAAATATGCACATCCTTGTGTGTTGATTGTCACTAATTAACTGTATGAGTCAAGTGTTTTAAAAAAGAAAGCTTAAATTCTCTGAACAAATAAAATTGTTACTAGACATAATAAGTGTTTAACTTTATGAATAACTTAAATAATATGTAAAACATACAATTAAATTTAAAAAATATTTTTGTACATTATGTTTTGAGCATATTCATCATACCCTTGATTTTTTTCCAGATTCACTACTTTCCCTATAAACCCAACTTCGTGTCCTTTAAAAAAATTAAACCCATCAAAAACTCTTTCTGTTGCCTGAATATCCTTGAATGTGTGACCTTCCAAAGTAGCACAGTTGACTTACCAGTGACAACGTTCTTAGAAGCTGGAAATTGCCAATAGCCCAACAGTCTAGCATATTTTTATATACTTATATCACTTTATACTATGTCAAAAACCAGTCTAGGCCTGTGTCCAGTATTCTGTGGACTGTCCTTGATCCAAGACAGATCAGTTTTTGGCCATACACAAAACAATATTGGCATTTTTCCCCATGGCTCTCAAGACAGACTCAAGTTTGTTTCTTTTTTCCCCTCACCTCAGTTAGCAGGACTTTAGAAGGAGTCATGCAAGTTTCTCATAATAGCATTCAGTGGATTGTTTCACATGGACTAAAATAACTAAGAAGAAAATATTAAATTCAGACTTTATTGAATAAGAAAATTTAGTTAGAATTCAGTATAAGTAGTTTAAATATTTGGAAGCTTACAATGTTCTACTTCACTCCACCCACACTTGTCTTCTTCCACTGAAGGATTTTTCATGTTGAGCATGCTGGCATCTCAGAGTCTGCTTCTGCAGGTTCACCTGCTGGTAAGAAAATTTCCTAAATTAGACAACATGCTTCTCTTCCTATATCTTCAAGATTCAATTTTAACTATCACTTTTTATGAAAGCTCTTATATTTAAATTTATTTTTTCTCTATAAACATATATACATTGTATCAGTCTTTGTTTCTATATGTTAAGCTTCATGACAACAGATAGAAGTATCCCTTGGGTTTCCTATGTTCAGTCTCATCTTAGCATATAATAATTATAAGTACTCATTAGCAATCACCAGAGTTCTCCTTGAGTACAGCCTGGTAACACTGCTACTGAAAAAGACTGGTAGTCATCTAAATAAAAATTTTGAAATTCTTGATCAATGAATCAGTGATTTCTCTGCTATGTATAATTTTTAAAAGTTTATGCAATGTGATTTGAGCATTTATGTATTCTATGTTTGTGTGTATGCATGTATCTAAGTAACTGTGCATCATCTCATATGCATATGTATATGTGAGCATGTGTGTGTGTGCATGCGAATGCATGAATGCATGCCTTTGTGTTTATATGTACATCCATGTGTGTATGCATGTGTGTCTATGATGGGGAGATGTTATGCATTCTAAATGTTAATTAATCTACTCCCGGAAGCCTGCTTGCTGTACACCAAGTGAAGCTGTGTTAACTTTCCTGTTAACTATTGTCTCTGATTGGTTAAATAAATGGTGAGGCCTGAGGTTAGACAAAGACAGAAGTAGGCAGGACTAAGGTGCTTGGACTTCTGAAGCAGAGAGGTTTATGGGTAGAAGAAGCTTCCAGTAGATGAAATAGAAGAAGCCTCCAAAGAAGAGAAGAAGCTAAGAGCAGGAAAGAGGATACACACCATAGTTTAGAGAAAACAACTTCATTCCACATGCCCTGGAACATTGGCATAGTATGTAAAATAACAGTTCAAGAGGATGTATGCATATATGGGGTCATATTTTGGGAACAGAATTAAGAGCCATCTTAGATGGGCTAAGATTGTACAATCCAGACCAAGGCTTGTTAAAATCCCTCAGGTGTCTCTGTGTGTGCTTATTGAAAATGGTGGGTTAAGGATTAACTCTGCTGACCAATTAACAATAATATAAATACTAGTAAATAATTTAATTAGCATTTTTCTGTGTGTGTGTGTGTGTTTGAAATCAAAAGAAGCTTGGAGGATGAAAAAAGACAGTTGGGGAGAATAAAAATTACACAAGGCAGAATGACATGCATATATGGAAACTCTAAAATGAAAGCCATTACTTTGCTTGTTTATTAGAAATATGACTCTGTGCTGTAAGAAAATACCTGACAAATCAGTTTAAGAGATTGTGGAGGTGGTCAGTAGGTAGAAGCACTGTTACATAAGCATTAGTAGAACTTTGAATCTCTCAAGCCCATGTACAAGTCAGATGATTCAGATGGATAGCTTAAGACTCTAATACCAATGTTTCTATGCAGAGATGGGAGAGAGAAGTGTGAAGTTAAGACAGGAAACTCTCTGACATTTCAGAGACTAACTAGTCTTTCATATACAGGGATGAACAACAAAAGAAAAACTGAATCAAACTTGATGAAGGGTGAGAGTAAACATCAAATATTATTCTATGACTTCCAAATGGTTGTGGATGCACAGGTATGCCCTCATGCCCTCATTCAGACATATAAACTTATATGAAGGCAGAGAGAGGGGGGTATCAGATTGAAAATAAAGGGTTTCATTTTGCTTTACTATGCAAGGGAATATTTCCAATTATTGTTGTGAATGTATGCATGCAGGAGCTGGAGACATCCAACAACATTGTGTCCATAGTCAAGAAGCATACAAAAGTAAATGTTTACTCTCATCCAGCATTCTATCTTTTATTCGACCGAGACAACAGCCAATGCCATAATGGCACTCACCTTGAAGGTAGGTCTTTATGTTTTAATTGCCTTAATCTAGAATAACTCTCAAAGTCATGCTGAGGAATTTGTTTCTGTGGATATTCTAAACCACATCAAATTGCTAATCTAGGTTAACCATTATATTTTACATATTTAAGAGATTACTTTAAAAGAAAAAAATATGGATGTTAATATGGATAAAAATAAAATCAAGAATGTATTCTATGTTGAATGCCTTTAGAACCCATTATTACATATTTTATTCCAATTTGCCTTAATGAAAATATTTTAATTTGGTCACAGTGTTTAAGACTTTGACATCAAATTTGGAAAGAATTCCCTACCTCTAAAAATCACCTGTCTTATAACGATGGTTTTCACAATAAATCATAATGATTTCAGTCAGAAAGCAAAACATCCCAGATACCTAGCCAGAGGAATGTACCAATTTATTAAATTTGACATTGAACACAAAAGCTGAAGTATTAATCCTTAAACTGTCTACATTTCTATGTAATGAAAGATCTCTTTTCTTATTTAAAGGACAACTTCTGAAGAACAGGGTATGTGTACATTTTTATTTGAAATGTTTCATAAACCAGGCATATTGTGACAGACTTACTCTGAGTTCAGTAGGATGAAATATTCTCTCTATCTCCCTCTCTCCTTTCACTGAATATATGGAACTAAGATACCAGCCATTTTTAGATGGCATGAATATTACATATGATATATTAGTTATGAATTTATCTAGAATGAATATTTAGACTGGGTGATAGTGGCCCACGCATTTAATCCTTGCACTTGGGAGGCAGAGGTAAGTCAATCTCTATGAGTTCAAATCCAGCCTGGTCTACAGAATGAGTTCCAGGACATTCAAAGCTACACAGAGAAGCTGTTTCAGGGGAAAAACAGAAAGAAAGGATATTTAAAGATTTAGGAAGTATTGGAAATGGATGACAGAGTTTGGATGAGTAACTACTGGTAAACAGAACAATTTAAACCACTTTATATTCAGTTTTGCACACAATAAGCAACTGAATTTTGTAATAATAAATTGTGTTTATTATTGTATGCTAATAGACGACTCAATGTTTAAAAGCACTTGTTGATCTTGCAGAAGACCCAAATTTGGTTCTCAGTACCATACGGTAACACAGAATAATCCATAAATTGAATTCCAGGAGATCTGATGCTCTCCTATGTGCTCTACAGGCCCAGGCATGCACATGGTACACATACCTGTATGCATGCAAAATGTTTTGGTTACAAATTAACATAATTATTAATAAGTAAATTATTTTAAAATGTTCATGTTTGGTGTGCTATCTTTATAAAGTGAAATTGAAATTAGAAATTAAATGTAAATAACCAAAGTATCTTAGAAATTTTTCTGCTACATTTATTATTTATATAAATATATGCTGTATATTGACTGTTGTCCTAGAGAAATAATACTTTCATTTAGCACTTCCTCAGACTTTCAGTGGAATAAAACTAAACAATCAGGAAAGCAATAATTTTTTAAATAACTGATGAGGATTTTAACAGTTTTCTGGATAAGTAACATTGTGTCACCCATAAACCACTTGATATTTAGAAAATATACACAAAATCCTCCCAAAAATAGGCGGTTCAAGTGACTTGGCAAGATATTTGAAACAGTGAAGAAGTACCATGAGAACCACGAGTAGTGCTGTACACATGACTGACATGTGAATCTCAGCTCTGACGCTCATTTGTTCTGTGTGCTGAACAGATCACTGGAACTATTTAATGCACAGTTCTACCAGCTTTCAACTATAACTCAGGAACACTTCAGCTGCAGGACTGCTGTGAAGGTCACATGTGAGTTCGCACTGAAACATTTACCATTCAATCCAAGGATAATGTTATGGGTATTTCAACTTCAAATTTGTAGTTATTAATGTTGTTCACTAACATGCAAGGCACTAATGATCTATCTATCTATCTATCTATCTATCTATCTATATATATATATATACAATGAATTGAAGAAATTGTTATTTTTTTAGGACACATCATTAAGATAGGAACTGGTACAGAAGACGAAGGTAATCAGTTTTAGATTTTTTTCTTCAAAAAGTGACTTTGAAAGATAAAAGAAAAGGTTATTACTAGTGGTTTTTACTCCTTTTTAAAATTTCTTTAGAGATAGATGAGCTTACATGAGGGAGAATTTGAAAAGAATACAGAAAATCAATAAACCAATGGAATAATGGAATAACTTCATTGTTCATATTGTCACAAGCAATCTTATACAAATTAAGTGATTAACCTCATAAATGAGCACAGAAAGCTTTGTTACTATAACAGAAAAGATAAAATAAAGTATAGGTACAAATAAGTAAAAACAATGACTTTAAAAAAAACATATAACATGATGGCTTCATTTTTATATCAAGCACTAGTAATGGCTATTTATACTGATTCCCCAAATAGCAATTATGTATCCCAAGAGAATGACTATTTCTAACCCACTTTATACATTTCTCCTAAGTGGTTTTCAGGAGAAAAATACAACTTAAAACCTTTAGTAGTATATTGGTAGACATATACATTTCTAGCTCTAAAACCAGGAAGATTCAAGCAATCATCAATTTGTGGGGGGAAAAAAAGAACTATGTATTTATCCCTTTAGCAATTAACATAAGATGTGAATGAGCTTTCTTTTCTCGTTGGTTTTTAGTACTCTGGAAAAAATGACTTGACAAGATGTAAAATCAACTAGATGTGCCTCTGGGGACATATGTGAGGGAATTTCTGGAATGAGATAACTGTGAAGGAAAGTCCCTCCATAAGTATCAGTGGCTGCATTCCATTGACTGGGGTCTTGTGTTGAACTAAAAGGAGAAAGAACCCTGAGTATCTGCATCCATCATTCTCTGCTTCTGACTGCAGACCCAGTGACCAGCTGCCTTGCTTGTCACAATTGACTGTACCATCTAGCTGTAGGCCAAAATAAAAAAAAAATCTTTTCTTGAGATATATTCACCAGATATTTTATCACAACAGTGAGAAAAGTAACTAATATAATTATGTCTAGTTAAGTATATCTTTATTTAAAAAAAAATATGGCCAGGCTTAAAACTTAACCATAGATCCAAAGTTTTCTGTAGGAGTTATATGTCAAATCTATAAAAAGTTCTATAACAGAACACCAACAGCTCAGGACCTGAGATCAACAATCAATAAATGGGACCTCATGAAACTGAAAAGCTTCTGTAAGGCAAAAGACACAGTCATTGGAACAAAACAGCAACCAACAAACTGGGAGAAAATCTTCACCAACCCCACATCTGATAGAGGGCTATTATCTAAAATCTACAAAGAACTCAAGAAACTAAATGCCAAGAAACCAAATAATCCAATCAAAAAATGGGAGATGGAGCTAAATAGAGAATTCACAAAGAAGGAATCCCTAAGGGCCGGGAGTCACCTGAAGAAATGTTCAAAATCCTTAATCATCAGAAAAATGCAACTCAAGACGACCCTGAGATTCCATCTCACACCTGTCAAAATGGCTAAGATAAAGAGCTCAAATGACAGCACATGCTGGCGAGGGTGTGGAGAAAGGGGAACCCTACTCCATTGCTGGTGGGAGTGCAGGCTTGTGCAACCACTATGGAGGTCTGTCTGGAGATATCTTAGAAACCTTGGAATAACTTTGCCTCAGGACCCAGCCATACCACTTCTGGGTATACACCCAAAGGACACCTCACGGAGACATAGGGAAGTCTCCTCATCTATGTTCATAGCAGCCTTATTTTTAATAGCTAGAAATTGGAAACAACCCAGACGTCCCTCAACTGAAGAATGGATTAAAAAACTGTGGTACATCTATACAATGGAATATTACTCAGCTATAAGAAACAATGAAATCATGCAATTTGCAACCAAATGGATGGATCTAGAGAAGCTCATCCTGACTGAGCTAACCCAGACTCAGAAGGATGCACACGGCATCTATTCACTTATAGTAGGATTTTAGCTATATCATACAGGATATCTGTACTACAACCAACACACCAAAAGGAAAATGGACATAACCTTTTTTTTTTCATTTCTTTTCCTTTTTTTTCTCTTTCTTTTTCCTCTCTTTTTTGGTTGTTGTTCTTTGTTTTTGTGGGTTTGTGTGTCTGTTGGTCTTTTTTTTTAGTTTTCCCCCCCGTAGCAAGGAGACACCTTTCACTGGCAGTACTGCCTCGTAGGCCCCCGGTGTATGAAGAGGCTCTCGGCCCTCATATGACTCCTTATCTGTGGTGAGAGACTGGTATGCAGGGACACTCCACCCCAGAGGATCAAGACGGAAGGGTCAGGGGGTAGAGCATGGGAGGGTGGGGCTGGGAAGCGGGAAAAGAGGACAATATGTTAAGGATATAACCTGTAGCAACAAACAAATAAATTTATTAATTAAAAAAAGCAGATAACAACATTAAAACACTGTAAATAAAATAAAGGATACAGCCGTTCAACCTGGTTCTATAAACCTCCAAGTGTCAAAAAAACGTAGAGCTAAGGTAAAATACAGGAGAAATGTGGTGTTAACCCATGCCTTTAACTTCAGCAGAGACGGGAGGAGCACCATAGAGTTAGTGGACTTATAAATTCTAGAGTTACACGGAAAAGGGTGGTGAAGGTACACACCCTTAATCCCATCATTCAAGAAGAGTACACCCTTAACCCCAACACACTAGAGACAGAAACAGGCAGATCTCAGAGCTCAAGGTCAGCATGATACAAAACAAACTCTAAATAGAGAAAAACTTCGATCCAGGAGTGGTGGAACACATCTTTCATCCCTTCAGATGGGAACCACAGGTCTTGGATCCCCATAATTAGAATGCAGAGACACACACATAGGATTTGGAAGGACCTAAGTTTAAAAGTTACTTACAAAAGGCCCACTCAATACAAACAAATTGTCCTTCGAGATCTCAAAATATATTCACTAAAGCTGGTTTAGCTCCAAAATAACAAAATAATTTCTTCTTTAAACCAGATTGAAAGATAACACTTTATATATTGTCAAAAAACCAAATTTGCTTCAGGAGAAATATTACCTACCCTCCCCCCAAAAAAAAGAGGGTGATTGCCCCTGAGTGAGGATTAGGGCAGGGCTCTGTTCTTATCTTTCCAGGAGAATCAAAGCATCCATTCAAGGAACCCAGGGACAACTGGACAACGGAAACCTCAGCAGAAATCAGAATCAGACACCAAAAGAAGACGAGTGACCCAGATGATTCAGCCTGACAGACTCCCTCAATAGCTGTCTCCATCAAAAGCCTACAACCACAACAACTCAATATTGCTAAGACCGTTCAGCTCTACACAATGCCCCATCCAGAACCTCAGTAAAGCCTGGAAGTTCAGCTTCTGCCTACAAACTCCTTAGAACATCTAAACAGCTGAGAACAGAAGGACTGAACATAAAAGGATTGTATTAACATTTTTAACCATTTTTCCATTTTGGTTTGGGCCCCAAACAGGTTTACTATGACCCAAATCAGCAGGAAGTCATTTTAAGAGAGCGACGTCCCATACCCAGAGGGTGGAGAGGGTGCTTCTCCGCCCTGTAGGGGTTAGATAAATTAGATTTAGAAAATATATAGGGGTTTCTGATACTGTCTCTTAATTCGGGGCATGAAGAGCATTATCAGCATGAAGTCAGGAAAAACAGGAAAGACTTCATAGACTGAAAAACAAGGTTGAAGTCAGGAAAAAGAGGGAAGACTCAATAGACTGAAAAACAAGGTTGAAGTCAGGAAAAACAGGAAAGACTCAATAGACTTGAAGAAACAAAGTATCTGGCCTGACATTGTTTTCAGCTGCTAAGTGGGCGGAGCCCAAATTAAGCTGAAACAGAGTTCCTCCTATTTAAGGACAGTGCATGGAGCCCAGAAAGAGGCCCCTGATGCTAGAGAGCTCCAAGAGTCCTGCTGAAAAAAATGCTGGCCATCATTTGATGGCCAGATTTCCCTGAAGCAGAAAGAAGCTGGTGAACAAAGAAAGCCTGAGCAAGACACCAAAAGGCCAAGGACTAAACCCTGTGGCTCAGCTTTTGCCTAGAGGGGTTTGATCTGTCTGATCAGTGGCCTAAAGGAAATTAGGAAATTGTGCCTGGCTTTAAGTACTGAGGCAGAGCAGCTGAGTTCCTGATTCAAAAGAAATAAGTTGGCCTGCAGACGGCTGGGGTCTCCCACAGAGAAGAAAGCATGAAGCCTTGTTTAAGGTGAGACTGCAATAACCAACTTACCCTGACGAACCTGCATCTGAGGGATCCAGAAAAAGGACTACTAAGTGCGTTAAAGAATCTACAACAAAAACTGTGTTCCTGATGACTGAGGACCTGCCCCAGAGACTGTATCATTCTAAAAGGTTATGAAAGTAGTTGTTATAATTATTAATAGGTTTAGTGGGTAGGTTAAAGGGGTTGTAGGAATTTATAGGATTAATAGTTAAGAAATTGTTGGTGTTTGTTATAAGTGAATTTAGTAATAAATAAATGTTAAATAATAAAAAAAGAAAGTTCTAAACAAAAAACAAAACAAAACAAAAAACCCCTCAGCATTCTGATTTCAATTGTTACCTCCAAATTATTAAAACCCAAAGTTCTCTAAAATATTTTTCAGAGACTCGCGTGGAATATTTTATGTCAGCAGATTGTTTAATATATTTTACTGGAATTTTTACATTCAATGTCCTGATTTATTTTTAGGACAGTGTTTCATTGTGCAGGTTTGAATGGCCTGGAAGTTTTGTGTAGACTGAGTTAGCCATTAAGTCATAGCTATCCATCTCCTTCTGTCTTCTGAGAGCTGGGCACAAAGAAAGATACCACCATGCCCAGTTAGGGGTCCATTCAGAACTTTATATTTCTCTTTTGTTTATATTACCTTTTTGTTTCCATTGATTCTACTTTTATGTTTAATTTATTTATATAAGCATATATTAACTGGTAAACAGACCAATTTAATTAAAAAGTAAATGATTAAATTTTAATTATATAAAAAGTTTAAAGAAATATTATAGTTAATTGTTCTATTTTCAGTCCCTGTATTATGTATAGAGTATTGAGAAGAACATAAAAATATCTTAAAATAATTGGTATTTTGTCAATTATAAATTCAAAATAAATGTACAGACTTAAAGGCCCATAGTACCTGGACCACAGATGTACCTCTCAATTATAGTTCATTTATTTTTAAATGAAATCTATAATGCCTAAGCATAACAAAAAAGCTATGCATGAAACGATGTAAGACTTTGATTTATCATATTTTCTTCTGAACAGAACAATTGTTGCATAATACAACAATGTAATTGGAACTGAGATTAATCAGATCAAACGAAAAATAAAGGAAAGCAAAAGCAAGAGTAGAAACAAGCAGAGATCTCTGAGAGTGGAAGTTTGCAGAAATATACACAGTGATCTTCAAATATTAGAGATCATTGAGCATGGAATTCCCACAGACGTATCATAGCAAAATTAAAATTTCAAAAACTCTTTGTATGCCTTGGATATGGTTTATTAAAGCCTAAGACTTTTGTTTAAACTAGCAAATGAGTTTTTAAAAATCCACATTATTAAAAACATGGAGGATGTTAATTTCATATAATATATTAAAAACAAAGTGCTGAAACAGCTTAATACAAGGAGACACGTTTTAATTTGGTTAGATTTGATTCTTCCAGAAATGCAACTGTTGATTTCTGCCAATCCATAGAATCCCTATATGTTAAATAATGATTATAAAAAGAGAAATAAAACAATAATCTTTGAACTTATATTTGTCTTAATGTGAAGCTTCAATTTATTTTATCAAAGAAATATATATGTGTAAAATATATGGCTAATTAAATTATTTACCCAGTATTTATATTATATTTAATTGGTTCGGCAGCTGTTAATCTTTAATCTGCCATTATAAATAAATACACAGACACTGCATGGATTTTAACAAGCCTTGTGAAATACTAGCCCATCTAAACTAGCTCTTAATTCTATTACCTAAATATGACCCCATATATACATACGTCCCCTTGCACTGCCATTTTCCATGATATGCCAATGTTCCCGGCCATGTGGAATGAGGTTCTTTTTTCTAACCCATGGTGTGTGCCTTCTTCATGCTGCTCCTGGCTGGAATGAATTATTAGTCTTCTGTCTAAAGTGCAGGCTTCCTGTTCTAATCTCAGGAAGTCCCACCTTTCTCTGTCTTTGCCCAATCTCAGGCCTTGGCATTTTATTTAACCAATCAGAGTCAATGTAAGTAACAGACAGCAAGCAGGACTAATTAATTAACATTTAGAATGCTTAACACTACCACAACAACTCCTTCCTTTTGTCTAAAAAAAAAACTTAAATTTTTTAACTCATCAGTAAAAACAATAAGAACAAATATGAAACAATCAAGAAAAGCATATATAAAACTTACACACATAATGTTTAGCCTATCTGTATCAGGCAATCTTAAAGAAAAAAATTATCTATCTTGGTTTGTCTAAAGTTCTGAAACAAAATAATTTCTATCATATCCTATATTTATAAACCTAAAGATTTTATTTGGACTTGAAAATATCCTTTTAAATCCTAAACAACCAAGTTCAATTAAAATATTATAACTATTATGTCTTCAACCCCATCAAAGACCTAAGAAGGGATAAAGTTATTATTTGCCTGAGTAGGAAGCACAGAAGAACAGCTTCCAAAAACAAATATGACAGTTTGTTGCCTCGACAGTCCCAAATATCTCTTGATATCATTGGAGCATCATCTTCAGCCTTCTGGCCAAGCATTTTTCACAGACTACATTGTGCAGAAGGTAATAAGGATTTTCCCATTCTGTCTCTGCAGAATTAGGACATTGACTTCCCTGAATTTAAGCTCTGGTCCATCTTTGGACTGTATATAGTCTGTTGAGAGAGCAGGGACATTTTTTCCCAATAAGAATTATCTCCTGATGGGAGGTTTCTTTTTGAGGAATTATCTCCTGATGGGAGAACTCTTTTTGATGTTCATTTTCTTCTTCCAAGTCAAATGGGGGCTGTCAGTAACTGACTGTCTTAAGTCAAATAATTCATAAAATAATAAAAAATCTTTAAATGCCATTTTTGTATGCCTCTGAGGGTTTTGAAGACATCTATTTCATTTATAAATCTATCTATCTTCTATCTATCTATGAGCAAACTGTATATTTTTAACCATTTACTATCTGTTTAACCTATTAAGTCTATTTTGTGATAAATTAAGACTTGTATTTGACATGACCAGAAGCTTGACTGGCCAGCAATCAACCTGTATTACCCAGACTCCTAAATAGATTTCAATAGCAACCCATAAAAGAATCAGAAGTTAACCTGTACTTTTAAATGATTTGTGTAGGCACAATACCTTATATAAGAGTTGAAATATACTTATTATGTGTCAAAATATAAAATTCTATAGTAATGAATCAAACTTATTCTTATTTTTGTATCAATATACAAAATTCTATATCAATGTACCAAAGATAACCTTATTTGAGAATAGCAATAGTTTTGAGTTTCAGAGCAGATTCAATAATCTATCCTTATCTTATCATTTCTATATTGTATACATATATTCCCCATCTTTTTCTTTTCAAGTCTTTTCCCCCTATGTAAGAGACAAAGAAGGATAGATAAAAGAAAAAGAAATAGAAAAGTCCTTGAATCTAATCTCTTATATCTTGTTTAACAAGACCATTGAACAATTAACCATTCCCCCTAAACAACATCTATCATCCACCCCACTTTTTGGGAATGGGACATCGCTCTCTTAAAACTGCTTCCTGCTGAATTGGGATGCAGAAAACCTGTGTGGGGGCCCAAATAAAATGGAAAAAAAATGGTTAATCAATTTAATAGTAACACTTGTTGTCCAGTATCTATATGCTCAACAATTTGAATGTCCTGAGCAGTTTGTAGTCTGAAGCTGGACTTTGGTTAGGAAAGTTCAGTCCTCAAGGCTGGGCCATCTCAGCAAGCTGTTTGAAGTTGTTGTTGATGCAGATTTTTGAGGAAACAGCTATTGATGCAGTCTGTGAGGCTGGATCATTTGGGTTACTTGTCTTGTTTTCTTTGGACTCAGGTCCCATTGTTCTGAAAATATATAATTTCTCACAAGTAACATATAGTTCTGCAATTACCAAAATGTCTTGGATGTGCAGGATGCACAAGTCAATTAAGGAATATTTTCTGTTCTTTGAACAGAAGAAAGACATTTGTAAATCTCCATTCATGCCATATAAAAAAATCTCCATTCATGGGGAATATATGTATATAACATTACACATATATTGTATACATAATCTATTTTCAATTGAAAATATAGTATAAGACTGTATGGAGCTTAAGTATTCTCCACTACAGTTGATATAAATTTATTAATTGATTAAAACAGGTTTATTCTGTGTTGTTCTGGCTTTTTGTAGATTAAGTTGTCCTCAAACTCAAAAGAAACCTATCTGTCTCTGTCTTTGTCTCCCATGTTTTGGGAACAAAGGTATGCATTTACATATTTTTTTCTTTCCTTTTCTCCTTTCTTTGGAGATTTAATTTCTACGTGGATATATCTATCCTTATCGAGACAGGGTTTCTCTTTGTAGCTTGGGTTGTTTTGATTTGCTCTGTAGAGCTCTGTAGATTACATTGGCCTGGAACACACAAGGAACCTGTTTTGTCCTTGTCTCCCACGTTTTGAGATCAAAGTATGAATTTAAATAATTAAATTAACCTTATTAAACAATAACATTAATTAAAACATTTTGTATTAGTTTGAGTTCCAATTCTCCTATGGAAACCCCATTCTTAAGGAGATTGGCATAGAATAGCATGACATGCTATTTTCTGTTAGCTTTTCTTAACTGTTGGCTGTGGGAGGCATGCAGTTTGCAAGTTCTTCCCCAACCTAACTCTGGCCCCTTACATTGAATAAAAGAATATATCCTTTCTCTCTCTCTCCTTTTTTTTTTTTTTTCCTGAGATAGGATTTCTTTGTGTATCCTTGTTCTGGACTCACTTTGCACCAGGCTAGTCTTGAACTCACAGAGATTAGCCTGCCTCTGCCTCCAAAGTTCTTGGATTAAAGGCGTGCACCTCATGCCCAGAGATTAACATATCTCCTTCAGGGCAAAATGTCTCTTCAAATCAGTTCTCCAGTGGGAGCCCCACACCTAAGAAGAATGGCTTGTAACTCGTTTCTTTTTACACAAATTTAAGATTATGTGTATTTATTCATTAGATCAGTAAGGACATTATTAAACTTAACATCAAGGAAAAATGTGTCATTTGAATTATAGACTGCCTTTAGTAAGCAGATTTATCTTCTCAGCAGGGTCCCCACCCTGCCTTCATTATTTAAACCAGACTGGTCTAGAATCCAGAGATCTGCCTGTTTCTTCCTCTAGTGTGATGGGATTAAGGGATTAAGAGTGTGTTCCAGTACCACCCTGCTCAAATATTTCACTTAAATCCCAGATTTAAGTAACTCTGTAATGCAAAGAGCAACCTTGAACTATAGTGACAATTCGAAATCTGCCCAAAATCTTCAAAAATCTCTTATGTTTTAGCAATGCCAAATCAGAAAAACATCCTTTCTACCTCCAGATATAGGAAAATCAAAGACATCTAAACAAAAATCGAGCAAAAAAAACCAACATTCCAAAAACCTTGGCATGTCTAACCATACCATTCCATGCTGCAATTAAAGCTTTTTTCATTATTACTTGGAATCTAGTTTTGACAGTATTTCATTGGTGGACCATTCCCAGAAATTCCTGAGAATCACCTCATAGCCAGGGAGCTCTTAGCTCTAGCTGCCATCAATGTTGCTTTATTTATCAGAAAAAGCCCCCCTCTTTCCTTCATTACCATTGTTGGCAATTTAGCATTCAAGCTGTAAATTCTTTCCTTTAAGACTATCCTAGTCTGAACTTTCTCAAAAACGAAACAGAGAACCACAATTGTCAGGGTAAAAAATCATTTGCATGCTAAGAGGAACAAACTCAATTGGAATCCAAAAGTATTGAGGCATTATGAATTCCTCCATTTTCAATCTAGGTGATTATTTTTGTTCTCAAGCTTTGTTTAGAAGGCTGCCAGTTTTTTAATATGTAAGGAGAGCTAAGCCTTAGCTCTCTGCCTTTGCTGCAAGGCAACAGCCTTTTCAGTTCCCTGCTATTTGGCTAGGAAACTGGCTTTCACCCAGGCCTTCTCAAACTGTAAGCATGGATTCTAATTGCCCTAGTTGGACGACATTTGTAAAAAAATAATTAATTAAATTGTTTAACCGTATTTAGATTATTGTTAATTTGTTTGGGGGCTGTTAATCTTTAATCCGCCATTATAAATAAATACACAGACACTGCATGGATTTTAACAAACCTTGGCCTGAATTGTGCAATCCTAGCCCATCTAAACTAGCTCTTAATTCTATTACCCAAATATGACCCCATATATACATACATCCCCTTGGACTGCCATTCTCCACGATATGGCGATGTTCCCGGCCATGTGGAATCAGGTTCTTTTTTCTAACCCATGGAGTGTGCCTCCTTCCTGTTTCTCCTGGCTGGAATGAATTAGTCCTCTGTCTTTATAATGCACAGGCTTCCTGTTCTAATCTCAGGAAGTCCCACCTTTCTCTGTCTTTGCCCAGTCTCAGGCCTCAGCATTTTATTTAACCAATCAGAGTCAATGTAAGTAGCAGACAGAAAGCAGGACCAATTAATTAACATTTAGAATGCTTAACACTACCTCAACATGTATGAGATTTTTATAATTTATTTCCCCAAAGTTGAACTATGTTGCTCTCTGGTATTTTACTCTGACATTTTTGTTTTACGGCACATTTAAATGAGAATATAATATCTAATTTATAATAAACATATCATGATTGTCAAATCATATCACAGCTCTCCCAAATTAATTTTATTTTGTAGTTTCAATTTTTCCTTCTACTGGACGTCCATGTATTGTGTGCCCTGTAATCCCAGCACTGGCTAAACTGAAGCAAAATGAACTCCAGTTACAACCTAGCCTGAGCATCACAGAAAAGCCCCGAGTCAAGAAATAACAGCACTCTTTTTCTGATAATCCAATTTATAACTGCTTGACTATAGACTGGTTATGTTTTTTCCTTTCCTTTAAACATTATTTGCCTTTGAATAATTGAAATTGCTATTTACTGGAGAATGATTGTAGAAACATCAGAAATTGAGACAACTTTCTGTCCTACCTACCTTACCATCAGGAATCCCTCAGTATTTTACATGTTGATAAATACATAATAAGCTAGCAACATATTTGGTGAAAAATAGGAAATAAAAACAATATTGAAATTATTTGATAAGGAGTTGTTACATAATTTGATTTAGATATTTAAGAGAGAAGTTAAGATTTTTTTATGGAGTGTAATTTGTCTTTTAGATCCCTCAAAGCATAAAAGCATTATGAAGGAGAACAAATCTTCTTCAGAGTCATTAAGTTTGTTCCTTTGTTTAAGCTCAGAAATCAATGAGGAAGTTCACTAGCCAGAGTGAAAAATAGAGGTTGAAATAGCTTTTCCCCCTTTAATAGGCAGGCACTGTGATTTGTCTTTTAAATAGTTTCAAATACTCAAGCAGAATCATGGGGCCTGTGGCAAATTGTCATTATTAAGAAACTTGTTTATGATGAAAATGTGTGACATTATGCTGAAGCTATCTTAAGTCCATTTGTCAGGAAGGGAAGTAACTAAAGGATAAATGATGAAGAAGAAGCTAGCAGTTGCAGAAGATAATGCTCATGCTGTAATTCATCACTTAGATCTATGTTTTTAATAAAGTTGTTATTTCATGCTATTCTTCCTCATTTTATTTTCACATGATTACAATTTTATACATTGATTTCCACCTGCAGCCATTAAACAATATCCTGTTTATATGGAAGGTGATTGTAATTTAATGATTAGAATTTGATATAGAAGGATTGAATGTAGTTTGGAAAAAAGTAATTCAAGGGAAATAAAATTTATGGGAGCCTCAGTTATACAAGTAAAACATTTAGCTTTCATTATACATTAATCCTCCTCTCCTATCATTTCTTCTGTTCCTTTTGGCAACAAATTAAATGTGAAATATATCATGCTGCTCAGTTCATAAACTCTTCTGTAAAATCTCACATAAACAATTTTTTAAATGAAAGAATTTGAATTTCATAGATTCTCACTATAAGAGTTCACATACAATAAAGTGACTCCTAATGACTTCCTGCTGTAGCTATGGATCAGTGTAGTGCTCAGCCCTAAGCAAAGAGGCTTCTTTCTGCATTATACAACAAGTAATAACTGGTAAATATTCAGTGATTAAGAGATGTCATTGAGATGTTTGAGCATAAATAGGATGTCTATATCATATCCCATTCCTCAAGACTCATACTTCTATGTAGAAATGAAGACACAAAGACTGTCAGAGGCAAAGCTGGTAGATGATTTCAAGGGAACAGTGTTTTCCTGAAACAATACGACTTGATTGTGACAACATACACAAGACCTATACATGTTTACACCATAAAATCTCAACATGCAGGTGTGCATGAAGTCCCCTACACGAGGAGGTATTGACATTAGATTGTTGCTGGAAGAAGAAACATCAATTTGCTTCAATGTTATGACACCTGGTATATTCTGCAGGAAATACCAGATAATCAGTCAATGTAAACTAGATTCCACGGTTTACAAAACATAAGGAGAGAGGAGGAGTGGAATGAAATTTAATTTTGAAATACCCAAACAACAAATAAAAACATTGCTGTTTTAGAAATAGTTCACACTGTTAACAATTCTTTAAATATTTCTTGTTCAGTTAAAAGTTAGGGAACAGTTGTTATGATGCATAGAACAAACATTTTTTTGTACACATAACATCAAAGCTTTGTTGTAGTACTGTGAAAAATCTACTCAAATTGAAGTTCCAATAATATGGACTACAAGAAATAAAGAAGACTATAAGTAGATTTTCTCCATTTTAAACAACTGAAACAAATATATTTGGATAGAAAGAAATGAAGGTTACATGGAGGAGATAACAGGAAAGAACTGACTTCAATTTTCAAGGAGGTTTTGTTTCCTTTTAATTTCAATGTGACACACATTTCCTGTAGTGTTTTCTTTATGAAGAGATATATAGGTATTCCTTTCTTTCTTTTTCTTTAATTTAATTTAATTTCTTTAAATATTTAATTTTAAATTTAATTTTATTTTTAACAGAATTTATAATGCCTATTACCACAAAAAATTGATCTTCCTACCCCTACCCCAAATTAAATAATATAGTATTCTAGAAAAATGAGGGCACCGGGTGTCCTTGGGTGTAACATGTACTGGAACTATAAGAGCAAGCATAGTTCTAAACTGGAGCTGGATTTATTTTGTGACAGTTCAGTTTTATGTTTCTCAGACAAGGAAGACATCCAACAACAAGGAAAAGGTTTTTGAGATGGAATGTTTTCTTGTGGTCCTTTAATTAACTTTTGTACTTCTAGAATTTAAGACCCTTCTTTACTAAATTTTAAAAGTTTAAAATCAAATCATGATTTATAATAGGAGCAAAAAGCTTCAGTTTTAATGGACAAATGATTTTTAGACATTTAATATGTGCATACTAGTTATAGCTTTATTATTGTATTATGTGTATAAAACTGCTAACAGTAGATTGAGGATTGAAATAGTCCCAACAAAATCACCAAAGTGATATATAGCTTAATTATGCTTGTTATAATGATTCCATAATATATTCATATGCCAAAACATCATATTATGTACATTTATTTTGCTAATTTTGTCTCAAAATTGGAAAAATAGAAATAAGAAACATAACTTTACCCAAATTATTTCCTAGAGTAAAACGGAAAACTATTATAGATATACCCAAGAGAGAACTTTAAGAAATTATTATATCATAATTAAATAATTTCTACATGTTAACTATAAGAAGCATTCAAACATCATTTAACATTGTACAATAATAATAAAATGTGATTGTTGATAAGGAAAAACAAATTGAAAATCCAAAAAATTTGGTATCTTGTTTTGGAAACCATGTTTTTAAGAGATTTTTAAGCTAATCTACTAATATATGCATCTACACATACAATTTTTATAACAATAGCTATTGGTTTTTATAATCTTGTGACAGTTTTACACATAAACTTTAAAAAACTAATTAGCATAAAATATATAGTGATTTATTATAAATTTATATGTAAATCTCTGTTATACTGAAAGAGAAGTTTATGAATCTATTTCTCCTTTCAACATTTTCCTGGTTCTAAAACTCATACCTAGAGTAATGTTACAATATATCATGCCTTTCCCCACCAGCTAGTTTCTATGGAAAATATCAGGTCAGACATCAAGAAGGCAGGAATAGTTTATATCTATGTTAAACTACTTGAAATAAATACAGCTTTCATAAGTGAGTATTTTGGAGAGATACTCTGTGACCATCACTAGAAGTGCGGCACTTACAGATGGAAGTGGGCCGATAATAAACATGGACACATTCCAATCATCAGGAAAACCAACTGGATCACCACAGAGATATAGTCCTGCTGAATGGCAGTTTCAGAGGCACATGCCTATCTGGGCTTGGCTGGCAAAGACAGGGACAATAAAGAACCCTGAACTCCACATATAAACACTGGAAGAACAGAGATGCTAGACACAGGAGACAGAACACTTCCTACAGCAGTGAAGAGTCATGCAGTGGATCTTATCAATTCAGGATGCTAGCTGGTGGCCTCAACTTCCAAACAGAGACCGTCTTCAATTTCCTGAGTCCTCAGCTTCCATGCAGAAATTCTGACACTGAAAAGAGGATAGTGGAGCCACTACAGCAAGATTGAAGGCAATTCTCCCTGGGATTTGCAAAGAGGTGGCATCTGGATCACCTGTAGTTGGGGTATCCAGCTAACAGGAGTGTAGAAAAAAATTAATTAATTAAATTATTTTGGGCATCATTTGTACAAAAAAAAATAGCTCTAAATTAGTTACTAGTATTTATATTATTGTTAATTGTTCGGCAGCCGTTAATCTTTAAGTAGCCATCATAAATGAGAACACAGACACAGGATGAATTTTAGCAAGCTTAGGTCTGAACTGTGCAATCCTAGCTCATCTAAGCTAGCTCATAATTCTATTACCCAAATATGACCCCCATATATACATACATCCCTTTGGACTGCCATTCTCCATGCTGGCCGATGTTCCTGGACATGTGGAATGAGGTTCTTTTTTCTAATCCATGACATGTGTCCTACTTAATTGGTTATTTCTACATATAGCACCCAACTACAGCAATTAAAATCCATTGCAGTCTCTGTGTGTGTGCTCATTTATAATGTCTGGTTAAAGATTAACAACTGCGGAACCAATTAACAATAATATAAATAATGATAACTAGTTTAATTAATTTTTTTCTACATAGAGTGACCAACATAATTTAATTAAATTTTATTTTTACACAGAAGGCTGAACTTTCCTGAGTAAAAAGTAAGCACACTGTGGACAGATTATAGACTACATATTGGAACTCCCTGCCCCACACACTTGCCTGGTTCCTCAGCTGGGCACTCTACTAGGCCCTCAATGTACAGCATCTAGATCTCAGTCTGGAACAGTAAAATAGTTCTGGACCATTGTGTGCAGACCAAGCAGCCAGGCTGCACCAAATCATAGACCTTCAGTCTGAGAGGCACAGAATGACCCTTAGTTTAACCTGACAGCAGCTTAGGATGACCATACCCTGATTCTGATACCCGAGCTACAAGGAAACTATTAGAAGTCCTGCTAACCCAGGTAAGATGTTTTTTTTTTGTTTGTTTGTTTGTTTGTTTGTTTGTTTGATTTTCAAGACAGGGTTTCTCTGTGTAACAGCCTGGCTGTCCTGGACTCACTTTGTAGACCAGGCTGGCCTCGAACTCCCAGAGATCCACCTGCCTCTGCCTTCTGAGTGCTGGGATTAAAGGCGTGCACCACCAACGCCCGTCAAAGTAGCTGTTTTTGAACACAGCACTCCTGCCGGGGAAAAGGTGGCTGAGCTTCCCATGAGTCCAAATGCTGTAGATGCCTTGTAAACTCCATATTGTAACTCCCTGCCTGTACCCATTTTGGCAAGGCACTCAGTCTACAGTCTACGTCTACAGATTCTAAATCTCTGCCCAGAGCAGTAAAGCAGTTCTGCCATTACATTCTGCCCCAAGAGAGTGGGCTGCACTGGATCAAAGAGCTTCTAGCAGAGAGTCCCTGGAGAACAGCTTGGGAGGCTCACAATCATAGTCCTGGCACTTAAGTTTCAGGCAAGCTACATCTCTAGCCTACAGTCTGTGGCCTGCTGACCCCCACCAACATTGCTAAGAAGACCAACTGGATCCCAGGAACCTACAGGCAGGAATAACACAACCAATCCCAATCCATAACCTGAGTACCCAGTTAGGACACAACAGGAAGGGATGAACTATGGGAGGCCCTCTGAGAACCAGCCCCCAGCACAAGACCCCATTAAGCCTGTGGAGAGCTACAGATCACCAAGATTATGTGGGCTCTACACTAAAGCTTCTTCCTTGGCACCCAGTACAGAAAGCACCAGGAAAAAACAGCTAAGGACAAAGAGATGGCTAAAGGGCAACAAAAGAACAGAACTGACAAAGGTCAGAGAAATATGACTCCAACGAAATTCAGCTATGCTAACACAGCAAGCTCTGATAATCCCACTACAGCTGAAACAAATGAGAATGACAAATATATACTTACGAAAATGATAGATGTCTTAAGGGAAGAAAATACATCCCTGAAAAAAATTAAAGAAATCACAGTTCTACAATGAGAGTAATGGAAAATTCCATTAGAGACCTCCAAGCTAACTCAGTCAAACAACAGTGGGAAAGAGAAAAGGCTATGAAAGATTTGCAGGCAAAGACCACCAAATTGGTGCAGGAAATGTATAAAACAGCTCAAGACCTGAAATTGGAAATGGAAGCAATAAAGAAAACAGAAGCAGAAACAATCCTTGAGGTGGAAAATCAAGGAAAGAGAAAAGAAACTGCAGAAAAAAAGTATCACCAATAGGATGCAAGAGATGGAAGGCAGACTCTCAGACGTGGAAGACTCAACTGAAGAAATCAGTACAACAACCAAAGAAAATGAGTAATCTAAAAAATTCCTCACCTACAACATCTAAGAAATCAAGGACTCAATGGAAAGATGGAACTTAAGAATTATAGGGATAGACAAAAGAGAAGACTCCCAACTCCAAGGTCCAGGAAACATTTTCAATAAAGTCAAAGAAGAAAATTTCCCATACCTAAAGAAAGAGATGCCAGTAAAATTCCAAGAGGCATACAGAATATCAAATAGATTGGCCCAGAAAATAAATTCTGCTCACCACATAATCATTGAAATTCCAAATATACATAACAAAGAAAAAATATTAAAAGCTGTAAGAGAAAAAGGTCATGTAACATATAATAGCAGATCCATCAGAATTACACCTGACTTCTGCTCAAAAACTTTAAAAGCCAAAAGGACATGGGCAGATGTCCTACAAACCATAAGAGACCATTGGTGACAGTCCAGACTACAATGAGCAGCAAAACTTGCTATTAACATAGAAGGAGAAAACAAGATATTCCAGGACAAAACCAAATTTAAACAATATCTATCCACAAATTCAGCTCTACAGAAGATACTAGAAGGAAAATTCCAACCTACAGAAGATGACTACTACACCCAAGAAAACACAGGAAACAAAAAACTCCACTGCAGCTAAACCAAAAGAAACACACAAACACACAACCACAACCTACATCAAAATAACAGGAAATAACAACAAATGGTCATTAATATCAATGGAATGAGATCCTTAATAAAGAGACACAGGCATACAGAATGGATCTAAAAACAATACCCAACATTTTGCTGCATACAAGAAAGACCCCTCATCAGCAAAGATAGACTCTACCTCTGAATAAAGGGTTGGGAAAGGGTTTTTCAAGTAAACAATCCCAGGAAACAAGCTGGAGCAGACATCCGAATTTCCAACAAATAAAACTTTCAACTGAAATCAATTAAAGAAAAGATAAGGAAGGACACTATATACTAATGAAAGCAGGGATTCATCAAAATGACATCTCAATACTGAATATCTATGCCCCAAATACAAGGGCACCCACATTTGTAAAATAAATAATTCTAAAGCTTAAACTACACATCAATCCACACACATTAATTATGGGAGATTTCAACACCCCATTCACACCAATGGGCAGGTCATGGAGACAGAAACCAAACAGAAATAATGAGAATAACAGAGATCTTGAACCAAATGGACCTAATAGATATCTATAGAACATTTCACCCAAAGAATATACCATCTTTTCAGCACCTCACAGAACCTTCTCCAAAATTAACCATATAGTGTGGATCACAAAGCAGACCTCAATGGATAAAAGAAAATTGAAATAACCCCCTGGACTTTATCAGACATTCATGGAATAAAGCTGGACTTCAAAGCAACAGAAATAAATACAACAATAACAAAAACTACACATTCAATGACCACTGCATCAAAGAAGAAATAAGGAAATCAAAGACTTCCTAAAATCCAACAAAAATGAAGACACAACATCCCAAACCTGTGGGACACAATAAAAGCAGTGTTACGAGGAAAGTTCATAACACTAAGTGCCTTCAAAAAGAAATTTTTGACAGCTCATATTAGCAAATGGGAAGCACTAGAAAAAAGAAACAAACATTTCCATGAGGAACAAACATCAGGAAATCATCAAAATCAGTACTGAAACCAACAACTTCAAAATAAAAAGAACAATACAAAGAATTGAAGAAACCAAGAGTTGGTTCTTTGAGTAAATCAACAAAATGAATAAACCCTTAGCCAAGCTAACTAATAGCCACAGAAAAAATATCCAAATCAACAAAATCAGAAATGAAAAGGGAAAAATAACAACAGATGTCAAGGAAATCCAAAGAATCTTTAGGTCTTACTACAAAAATCTGTACTCCACAAAATTTGCAAACCTAAGTGAAATGGACAATTTCTTGATAGATTCTACCTATTAAAGTTAAATCAAGATCAGGTTAATAAACTAAACAGTCCTATAACCCCCAAGGAAATAGAAACAGTCATTAAAAATCTCCCAACCAAAGAAAAACCAGGGCCAGATGGTTTTCAGCACAGAATTCTGCCAGACCTTCAAAGAAGAGCTAATACCAATACTCTTCAGACTCTTCCACAAAATAGAAACAGAAGGAACACTGCCAAACTCATTCTAAAAGGCTACAGTGACCCTGATAGCTAAACCACACAAAGAAAGATAATTTCAGACCATTTTCCCTCATGAAAATACTCAATAAAATACTTGCAAACTGAATCCAGGAACACATCAAAAGTGTCAGACATCATGATCAAGTAGACTTTATCCCAGGAATTCAGGTGTGGTTCAACATTGGAAAATCCATCAACATAATCTACTATATAAACAAGCTGTAAGTAAAAAACCACACGATCATCTCCCAAGATGCTGAAAAAGTATTTGACAAAATCCAGTACATCTTCATGCTAAAAGTCCTGGAGAAAGCTGGCATACAAGGACTGTACACAGAAATAATAAAGACAATATGCAGCAAGACAGTAGTCAATATCAAATTAAATGGAGAGAAACTTAAGGAAAATCCCCTAAAATCATGGACAAGGCAAGGATGCCCACTCTCCTCATATTTCTTCAACATAGTGCTTGAAGTTCTAGGTAGAACAATATGACAAATAAAGGACATTAAGGGGATAGTAATTGAAAAGAAAGAAATCAGCATATAACTATTCACAAAATATTACCAGAGAACTCCTACAACTCATAAACACATTCAGCAAGGTGGGTGTATACAAAAATAATTCAAAAAATTTGGTAGCCCTTCTTTATACAAATGTAAATGGGCCACGATCGAAATTAGGGAAACAATATCCTTCGCAATAGACACAAACAATGTAACATATCTAGGGGTAACTCTAAACAAGCAACTGAAAGACCTGTATGACAAGAACTTCAAGTCCTTGAAGAAAGAAACTGAAGAGGACATCAGAAGATGGAATTATCTCCCATGCTAATTGATAGGTAGGATCAACATAATAAAAATGGCCATCCTGCCAAAAGTAATATACAGATTCAGTGCAATTCCTATCAAAAATCCCAACCTGATTCTGTGCAGATCTTAAAAGAACAATTCTCAACTCCACATGGAATAACAAAAAACTAATTTTTAAAAAAAAATTTAGCTATTATGTTGGGATTTTGAGGTTTAGTTCTGTACCTGATTTTTCATTGAATTCTTTCATTTCTTGGTGTTTAACTTCTTGAGTTCTTCATAAATTTTGGATATTAGCCTTCTGTTGGATGTTGGGTTGGTAAAGATTTTTCCCAATCTGAAGGTTGCCATTTTCTTTCTTCCTGCCACTTTCTCACATGAAGAGTTTGAATAGCTAAATCAATCCTTACAAAAAAAAAAAAAAAATCTGGAAGTATCACCATCCCAGATTTCAAGTAGTACTACAGAACAATAGTAATAAAAACAGCATGATACTGGTATAGAAACAGACCAGTGGATCAATGGAATCGAATTGAAGACCCAGAAATAAACCGGCACACCTATGTTCACTTAATTTTTGACAAAGAAGCCAAAACTGTACAATGCAAAAAGGAAAGCATCTCCAACAAATGGTGCTGGTGTAACTGGATGTCAACATGTAAAATAATGCAAATAGACCCATATTTATCACCTTGCACAAAACATAAGTACAAGTGGATCAAATACCTTAACATAAAACCTGACACACTAAATCTGAACAGAATACCAATAACTCAGGATCTAAGACTAATAATCAATAAATTTGACCTCAAGAAACTGAAAATCTTCTTTAAGGCAAAGGATAGTGTCATTAGAAGAAAATGGCAACCTTCAGATTGGGAAAAAATCTTTACCAGCCCAACATCCAACAGAAGGCTAATATCCAAAATTTATAAAGAACTCAAAAATTAAACACCAAGAAATGAAATAATTCAATCAAAAATGGGGAACAGAACTAATCCTCAAAAACCCATCCATAATAACACTTAAAACTAAACTGTCAAGTCTATTTAGTATTCTTTGATTTGAGAGAGTTTCTTAGCCTTATATTCTTTCATAAAACTTAATTACCTTGCAATAAATGAAAATTATTTTATAGAACAATTTTGGTTTCCTGTATTATTTATCTAGAATGAGAATCAGACTATGTATTTAAAACAGGAATGCTACTAGGAAAACATTGTTTTCTTCTCTGTACATAGTCATAAGTTGTTCCTCATGTAGGCTTTCTCCCATGAAGAGGTTGTTTAGGACATGCAGATGACCTAATTATCTTTCCAGCTTTCACTTTTATGAGGATGTTCAGGTTATGTGAAACACTTCTTCTTACAGTGCTCTTAGTGTATTTGTGGTGCATGTGATACATGATCCGCCATATACAATTTACTTTCAGTAGTGTTTCCATATGACACTGCTAAAACAAATCTAATTCCCAGAAATTAATATCCTTCTATTATTATTTATTGCATAAATTCATATAAATTTAATGCTACACAAATGGATTTTTAGAGTGAATATTCTAACAATGTATGAAAAATAATTATTAGCCCTTTAAATATTAATTTATTCCAATGCACACACACAGATAGTCATGTCTCTGCCATCATCACCAGTCTCCTATAACTCTTAAATACTATGTTTTCTATAAAAGCTTCTTAATATACTTCTATATCTGAACATTTCTAAAACTAAAAAAAAAAAAAAACTAGTAGTAAGGATAAAAAGGAGCAAATCAAAAGAGTTGGAATTTTTCATATATTTATTTATTTATTTATCTATCTATCTATCTATTTATTTATTTATTTATTTGTTTGTTTGTTTGTTTGTTTGAAAAAATATTCTTTATTATTTTTCATTTTTCCCTTTTTATTGTTTTATTGAAAATAGATTCTTTTCTCATACAATATATCCTGATTATAGTTTCCCCTCTTTATACTCTTCCAGATTCTTCCCTCCCCTCCCCTCCTGATCCACTCCCTTTGTGTCTCTCATTTAAAAAAAAATGAAAAAAAGTCTTTTAAGAGATAGCAACCAAATATGAGAAAATAAAATATAATAAGATACAACATAAACCATCATATCTAAGTTGGATATGGCAAACCAACATAAAGGAAAAGAGTCCCAAGACCAAGCATGAGAATTAGACCCACTCATTCTTTCAGCAGTTCCATGAAAACACTCCACTAGCATTTATAATATGTATGCGGACGACCTGTTGCAGACCTGTGTGGGCCCTATCTTGATGCTTCATTCTCTGTGCATTTAGATAAACCATGTTTGGTTAATTCAGAGGGCATTGTTCTCCTGGTGTCCTCTATCTCTGGGTTTTATATTCTTTCTGCCTTCCTTTCTGTGGGGTTCATCACTGAGCTCTGTGGGCAGGGATTTGATAAAGACATCCCATCTTAAGCTGCATGTTTCAAGGATTTCCTGTCTGTGTAATGTCTTGTATGGGTCTCTGTATCTATCTACTGGCAGAGGAAGCTTTATTGATGATGACTAAATAAAACAGTGGCCTGTGAATATAGCAGAGTATCATTAAGAGTCATTTTATTGATACTTAAAAAAGAAAACACAAGTACTTTAATTTATCCTAGTTTTTTGGGCTATCTAGTCTCTGGTCCTTGGTTATCCCATCAGTGTCTGTTATGTTATATCTCAAATCTGACATTGGTTGGCTGGCTACTCTCATGAGTCCTGAGATACTTTCCCACGTCGATTTCCCTAGCATATTTTGTAGCCCAATTATAGGTCAAAGGTTTTATGGTTGAGTTAGTGTTTACATTTCTCTTTTAGGAACCTGCAGAGTACCTTCCTTCATAAAATGAACTAGAATATAAGGTGAAGGCTCCATGTTGACTCCAGCCATGTTCATTGAGTTGTGTGGATGTTTTCCTCAGCAATGGGGTAAAGCTCTCAGATTTCACAGAGCAATACATTGTCTTAACAATAGAGTCAGTTTTTTGGGAATTTCCATTGGACCCCTTTGGCCATCAACTCAATTGAATGCAGCCCAATTCCACTACTGAAAGTCTTATTTGTTAATAAGATATGAGCAGTTGAGATTTCTTATCACCCATTATTAGGAGACCTCTTTAGGAGTACCTGATTTTCTGCCAAGAAAAGACTAGTAAATAGATAATTTTCATACAAAATATTCTGTTTATGTTTGCTTCTTCTCCAGTTCCTCCTAGTTCCTCCTCATACCCCCTCTTATCTGGTTACACAGGGTTTATGTATCACTTTAAAAAACAAAACAGACATCTAAGGAATAAAAGTAAAAATGAAATACAATAAAACAAATCAATTCAGAATATGACAAAACTGAAATAAATGAGTCAAATGAAACAAAAACATAACAGATCTATAGACACAATGATACACACATTTGTACACACAAGAATCCCATTAAAATGTAAATGCAGAAGCCATAGCATGTATGTAAATGACCTCTAAGATTAAAAAATATACATGGTGTAACATTACTGTTGTTAAATTCTTTAACTACTGTTAAGTTTATTTTGTTTTAGCCATCTATTGTTGGGATATTACCTACCCTTAAGAGTAGTTTGTTTGCCTCCTGAAACTCCCTTTTAAATGCTAGTACCTCCATGTCCAATCTATTTCACCTTTATAGTGATATTCATGTGTCCCTCCTTGAATTCTCCTTGTTAACTAGGTTCTTTGGGTCTGTGGGTTTAGCATGGTTATACTTTACTTTATGGCTAATATACACTGAAATTCTCCAGAATCTATGAGAGGGATTTAGCTAAGACTCCTAGTGTTGGGAATCTCCTATGAGCAGACAAAATTTCCAGTGGAGATATTGGGATACACCCCAGCCACAAATCATTCAACCTATAATTTGACCTTCCTACAAGATGTACTGGGATAAAGGTGACACAAAAACTGTGGGAGTGACCAACCCATGACTGGCTCAGCATGAGACTCATACCATAAAAGAGAACCCATCACTGACACTACCTGGAGGTCCACGAGCCAGAGACTGGATAGCCTAGAGAGCTAAGATAGAACCGAATATTACTGCAAAAAAAAGTCAAGAAAATGATTGTTAATGATATTCTGCTTTGCTCACTGATAGATGCCTAGCCCAGTTGTCATTAGAGAGGCCTCAGTCATCAACTATTGGAAACAGATACAGAGACCCACAGCCAAATATTAGGAGGAGGTTAGGGAATCCTACTGAAGAGGAAAGGGAAGGATTGTAGGAGCCAGAGGAGACAAGGACACCACAAGAAAACCCACAGAATCAACTAACACTGGTACTGAATGTCCAACCAGGGAGTCTGCATGAGACTGATTTAGTCTCTCTAGACTCATGCAACAGTTGTGTAGCTTGGTCTTCTTGCAGGACTATAACAGTGGAAGCAAGGGCTGTCTCTGACTATGTTGCTTGCTTTTGGAACCATTTACTCATACAGGCTTCCCTCATTTAGCCTTAGAAGAGGAGGTACAACTTGATATGCCATGGCTGGTTGCTATACATAGGAGGCCTACCCTTTTCTGAGGAACAGTGGAGGGGGAAGGCAAAGAGGGAAAGTTTGGGGATGAACTTAGAGGAGAGGGGGTAGGGGAACAATGGTCAAGATATAAAAAATTAGTTAAAAATATATTTCACTTGAAATTTAGTCAATTGACAATAACTTCTAGGTTAGGTATGGATGCATGAATGCACTTCTTTCATCTCTAGTATTGTTTATAGTACAGATTCATGGAGGCCCTGTTTGTCATGAACCTCATGACACAAGGATCACAACATAAGGGGGTTCTCAGGGAAAGGTTAGTGTGCTGCCCACCCAAACCTCCAGCCTTTACTCTGAATACAAACAGACATGACAGGGGTGATGTTTAAGCATTTCCCATTTTTAATGTTTGTTCTCTCGCTTATATTCAGAACCAAATGGATGTTTCCACATGAGGCTACATGGACCAATCAAATTAAAGCTCATCCTCTCACATCACATAGCACAAGCCTGGTAGCATGGTGATCATGCACTGATCACAAACACGGAAGTCTTGCTCACCCAATCAAGTATATCCACAATTGGGGTTCAACTCTGCTCCAACATCTTCTGGCTGGCACCATCTTAGATATCTCCCACAAGTTACTTTCATTTTCTCAGCAACGAGGCATGTCTCATAAGCCTTCATTTTCCAGGTCCCAACATCTCCCCTTATTTTATTTATTTAAACAACAGTGAGACTGGGAGAGGGAGAGACCTACCAGCCTCTTGCCCATTGCTCCTCAGCAGCAAAGCAAGAGAACAGGGGCAGACTGGTGCTCATCATCTTTTATGAGTGCTCATCCCCCATCAAAGGTCTCACATTTCCTCATTGTGGGTCATATTTATCCAAGGGTTGTGGGGGATCCCATTAGGGAGAACATCCTTGATCAACTGAGCAAGCATCACCAGCTTGTGACCTAGTTGTACATTTTGTTGGCGGTACCTCCAGTACCGATATAGACCCAAGACTATTAAAGCATAAACAAGAATTAACCCCATCAATGTCAGGTTAGGCAATAAAAACTATGAAGTCAATTGACTCCAGGTGCCTTGAAAAAAGGTGGTAGCAGGGATAATCAGAACCCTAGTATCATTAAATTTTATAACATCAATAAGAAGTAAACTTGACATTTGTAAATACTTACCATTTCAAGGCCCCTTCATATATGTAGACAAATTAGCAATCATACAAGTAGGATTTACTCTATATTGAGGATTACAGAGATGATGTTGTAACAAGGCAATCTCTTCTTCCTCCAGCAAGATGATTGGCCAGAGAAAGTTGTTGTTTCCTAGGGATATTGTAGATGACCGTCTGGAGGGTTTGAGCCATTGTGATGGTTCGTGTCAGGGTCACAGCAGAAACGGTCACAGTGGAGGCAGAGTTAGGGACTTCTGTTCAACAGGGATAGTCCAGGCTGGTCTCAAACTCGTGATCCTTCTGCTTATGCCTCCTTCCATTCTCACCTATGGGATCTGCAACCCTCCAATCAACAGCTGTCGCGCCCCCCCTTGTCCAGCAAGGATGACGCAACTCACAAATCTCTTCTCCAGCAGTTTATTTAGGTCCCTTGAAAACAGTCTTTTGAATAATGGGGCAGACCCAACCCACAGGCTAAATACTAAATGAACAGCCAGTCAAGTAAAGCCAAGTGGTGTTATCTTAGAGGTCTACGTATGCGGAAGCAAGCCAGATCAGCGGTCTTTGCCAAATATGAACTTATTATCATAGAGAGCGCTCACCGTCGGGCTGGTGGAAGGCGGAGACCGGTGCCATCTTTAGGGCACAGCACTTCGCAGCTCTCTACAGTTCCTCCTTTTTTATTTTTTCTAAAGTTGGTAAAAGTCCCTGGAAAGGCTTTGTAATCCTTCTATCTGGGGATCTCACGGTGGGCCTGAGCCTGTAGGAGGGAGGTGCTCAAACTCTTACCCGTCTCTGGGTCAGCCTCCCCACTCGGGACTGTCCTGTCTTAGGTGGCCGAGACTTACCCGTCAACTCCGTCACTGACTTGTCAGACCCTAATATCCGTGGAATGAATACCTCAGTGGGCAGGGACTATGTTTAGTGAAGATTTACTTTACGGCAACAAGCCATGCCTGAGGGGACTGGCCCGCCTCAATGGCGACAAGGGCTTGTATAATCATGGCTACATTACGCTTTTGTGTGGCTCTCATTTTGTAGATGCACCATAGGCAAACCAGAGAGGCTAATATCATTAGTATCGCCAAAGAGCCTACGCCCGCCCACTCCTTAAGATGATCCATAGCCGTTTGTATCCAAGAAGTCAAACCAGTAGCCAGGCTCAGATCCACCCGAGTGGAGTTGATGTGGATGATTGTCACTCTCAGCTCTCTCATCAAATTTTTAAATTTAGCCGACCAATCCTGTAAGAGGAACTTTGACAATTGTCCAGACAAATTAGCAGCCTTTGTAAAATTTTGATACTGTACGGAAGTAACACACAAACCTTGTAATTTCCACTCACATCCCAATTGTGCTAGTTGTCAAAGAGAATCAATCTGTTCTTGTATTAAATCTATGTATTGATTAACTATCATAAGACCTCTTTTGAGATGAGAATTTATAGAGGTCTGAGTATCCAATGCCTGTGCCACAGTGGCTGAGATGTTATTTAGGGCATTGGCAGTCTGTATAGAACTAGACTAGGCAATAGCTGAGGCAGTAGCTCCCACAGCAGCAACAGTGATAGCAGTAACAATAGCTGCAGTGATGTCAAAATCTCTTTTAAACCTGAATAGCATCATGGTATTAGGAGCCTCTATAGGAACTGGTACATATCGAGGCATTTTATTCACCACAGCCACAGGAAAGGCTGTGGCATTCCAGCATAGGGCATAAAAACATGTGCCCGGAGTGTATATTAACTTTTCTTTACCCAAGGATGCACTCCCATTACTTACAATCCACAGAAAAGGAGGCCAGAGACATACTGGCGAGGCTGAAAAGTTCTTGTTGTGATAAGAATGAAATAAAGAATTCCAAGTACCAGAGCCACTACTGCTAGAGAAATCCAATCTGGTAGCAGACCCTAGGGAAAAATTACCTCTTTGATAAATTCCTCCTCCAAGCATAATGACAGGTCCCAAGTCCATGTAACCTCCATTTACTCCACACAAAAGCCACAAATCAAAAGGATTGGTGGCAGTCTGCTGAGGATCCCTAGTAGATATATCAAGCATTCCTGTACAAGACTTATTTACTATATTACTAATCATGGGGCTAAAGGAAAAATAATCTTGTTGAACCCAAACTGCTCTGTGCTCCTGACATACTCACTGTTACTATCACCAGGATCCTTAGGAAGGTCTTCATGATGAATCTTTCTCACAAGGCATTCAGGCACCCACACTGGATCTTGTTGATCCTGAGGAAAAACACAAACAGACCCTCTCGCCCATGTTAGCATGGGGTCAGGCCCCCGCCAAGAGCATGTCAAAATATCCTTCCACTTTACCATGCTTTTAGGTGAATCATGGGAATCCTGATGTCTGTCCGCTGCTGAGAGGCCTTGAGCATCCAAATTGAAAAAATTTAAAGTAAATAAGGCTAAAGACATTCTCTCCTTGGGGGTACGGCCTTGGCCTATGTCTGCTCAAATCTTTTGCCTTTGTTACTTTCCTTTTTACTGTCTACCTGCTCAGATCTCTCCCCTTGTAGTAGTTCCAAGGCTGATTCTCCCTCTTTGATTGCATTACAACATCTCTGATCTTCTAAACAACTCCGAACAAGTCTCCAAATAGGCCGTGTTTCTCCCTGTAATGTACTTTGCTCCCAGGCAAAATCCAAGATCTCTTCCAAGCTTCTCCCAGCAACTGATAAAGGCAAGGCCAGCATTTGCTCCATTTTTGTGAGACACTCTCTGCTTTCCTCACCTTGCTCTGTCAGTTGTGTCTTCTACTCGTCCGAATCACAGAACTTTATTGCTCCCTCCCGGAGACCTTATTGTCTCTTTACCGAGGTCCTTATTGCTCCCTCCGGAGACCTTATTGCCTCTTTACCGAGGTTCTTATTGCTCCCTCCCGGAGACCTTATAGTTCGCAACTTTCCGTGAAACTTTACCTTTTGTTCGCTATCTCCGCGAAACTTTACCTTTTGTTTGCAATCTCCGCGAAACTTTACCTTTTCTTTGCTATCTCTGTGAAACTTTACCTTTTGTTCGCTATCTCCGCGAAACTTTACCGTATGTTCGCTATTATCTGCGAATCTTTACTTTGTGTTTACTATCTCCGTGAAACTTTATTGTCCTGATTTATCCCAGGTACTTACCAGCGCTGCACCTGACTGCAGGAGTTCTGAGTCTTTTCTGGGTCCCCGTACGGGCCACCACTTTGTCGCCCCCCCCACCTTGTCCAGCAAGGATGACGCAACTCACAAAACTCTTCTCCAGCAGTTTATTTAGGTCCCTTGAAAACAGTCTTTCGAATAATGGGACAGACCCAACCCACAGGCTAAATACTAAATGAACAGCCAGTCAAGTAAAGCCAAGTGGTGTTATCTTAGAGGTCTACGTATGCGAAAACAAGCCAGATCAGCGGTCTTTGCCAAATATGAACTTATTATCATAGAGAGCGCTCACCGTCGGGCTGGTGGAAGACAGAGACCGGCGCCATCTTTAGGGCGTGGCACTTCACAGCTCTCTACAAACAGCTAAACCAGGCACACCAGTATCCAGAAGACAAGATGAAAAATAGCCTCTCAGGAGCCCTTCTTTGTTTTTGTACAAGAGCTCTTTGTGTTAGGTGCTTATTGGCTTTTTTCCTCTTTTTCTTCTCTTATGGGAATTTTGGCCTAATCTGGCCATGTGGATTTGAACCCATCAGAAAGCCTTCCTATCCTTATTGGTCATTTGTTTCAGCTGATGTGGTGGCATCATTGGGTGCAAGGGACCTACCGTCCTGTGGGAGAAATTTAAGGTTCCTTCTAACCTATATAGGGTTTGGTTCTCCTATTGGGAACACACAGCCATATCCTCATGCCTTGGTCATAAGTGGGTCAGGTCCCCTCCACAATCCTGTGGCAGGATCTTTCCATTTTACCCATGTGTCTATTTTATGATCTTGAATTGCCCAATATTTTGGGAAACATGAAAGAGTCTCATTTTTGTTTTTAGTTGGGTTTTTAGGTTTTGGTAATGTCTTTCAACAAATGCCTGTCCCCTAGTATTATGAAAATTCCTGTAGTATGTTTAAACTGCCATTGGTGAAAGAAGTCTTGAAGAGTCCTGGTAACAAAGCATGGTCCATTATCTGTTTTTACCTGATGAAGTAGGCCTAATGTGGGAAAACATTGTAAAAAATGGCTTTCTGCATGTTTAGCCTTTTCTCTCATATGGGCAGTGGCCCAACAGCCATGCAAAAAAGAATCAATAGAGACAAATATGTATTTAAGCTTTCCAAAGGGAGCATAGTGTGTCACATCAGTCTGCCATAGTGTATTAGGTTTTAAGCAATGGGGATTTACTCCCATTGTTTGTAAAGGAGGGCCTTGTAAAAAAGGTAGGCAGGGTTTATAAGTCTGTTGTGTGTAGGGAGTTAGATTAATTTAGATTTAGTAAATATCTGATACAGTCTCTTAATTCAGGGCATGAAGATCAACTTGGCTGTAAGCGATTAGTTTATCAGCTTGTGGAAAAACAAGGATGGAGTCAGGTGAAAACAGGAAACAAACAGGAGACTTAATGGACTGAAAAACAAGGTTGAAGCCAGGAAAGACTTACTGGACTGAGAAACAAAGTATTTGGCCTGGCAGTGTTTTCAGCTGCTAAGTGGGTGGAGCCTAAATTCAGCTGAAACAGAGTTCCTCATATTTAAGGACAGTGCATGGAACCCCATAAAGAAGAGGCCCCCAGTGCAAGAGAGCTCAGAGAGACCTGCTGGAGAAAGTGCCATTGAATTAAAGGCAGTATTTCCCTGAGGCAGAAAGAAGCTGGTGAGCAAAGAAAGCCTCGGAAAGACAGCAAAAGTCCAAGGACTAAACCCTGTGGCTCAGCTTTTGCCTAGAGGGGTTTGATCTGTCCAAACTGTGGCTGGCTTTAAGGACTGAGCAGAGTTGCTAATGCAGTCTCCCAGAGAAAAGAAAGCATCAAGCCTTATTTAAGGTGAGACTGAAATAACCAATTTATCCTGATGAACCTGCATCTGAGATATTCCAGAAAAAGAACTGCTAAGTGTGTTAAGGGTCTACCACAGAGACTGTTCCTGATGACTGAGGACCTGCCCCAGAGACTGTATCCTTCTAAAAGGTTAGGAAAATAATTATCAATAGGTTTAGTGGTTAGGTTAAAGGGGTTGTAGGAATTTTAGGGTTAATAGTTAAGAAATTGTTGATATTTATTATAAGTGAATATTGTTAATAAATAAATATTTAATAATAATAATTAAAAAGTTCGGTAACAGTGGTGATGTAGGCATCTGCTGACCCAAGATATCCTGACTTAACAGATTTCTGTTGAGCAGTGAAGCAACCAAAGTTCTAACCTCCCCTGTGGACCCATCGACGTCTTTCCATTGAAGCCAGTTTTGACTTTCCTCTGACTGCATGTGCCCTCTGATTCCCAAGATTGAGGGCCTAGGGACAAGATTCCAGCTGTGAGGAACTTCCTCTTTTCTTAACATAGTCTGGTCAGCACCAGTGTCTATCAGGCAACAGAACTTTTTCCTGCAGTGGTAATGTTCATTTGGGCCTTATCCCCAGGACAACGGGTACTGTCCAATTTATCCTAAGTGCCTCACAGACATGCTTAGAGGGCCTCTGTGTGGAGTTGCAACCAGGGGAGGGCCTTTTAGATAATTTAATTGGTCTTGAACTTCTAACTCTCCTCCTTGGGCTATTGGGGCTGAAGGTTGCCCCACCTCTAGTTTAAAGGTGGAAGGGGTTTTCTTTCAATGTCAAAGTGGGACCTACATTCTTTCTGCCAATGGAAGCTCTTGTGACAGCAGATGTTCTTGAAGGCCTTGACAAAGGACCAGTATTCGCCTCTCATCCCCCTTTCTTAGGGCACTCCCTCTTGAAGTGGCCTTTATGTCCACACCCAAAACATTGTTTCTGTCCCTGAGACCTCCCTTTCCAGGGGATGGTCCACCTCGAGATGAGGGCAAGGTAAGCACTTTGCCCATGGCTTCAGTTAAGGCAGCTGTCTGTGCCTGCAAGGCAGAGGTTAAGGACTGTATCGGATGGCTCTATGTCCCCACATCTTTGGAACACATTATCCATTTTTTCACTCACCATTTTTTTTTTATACTGCACATGCTAGCTTATGGTCTTCATTCGTTCCATCCCTTACCAGCATTTTAATAAATTGTTCCCTTTAGGGGAAGGGGGAAACTTCCTCTGCATGCTTTGAGTTAGTCTATACATAAAGGTGGAGAGATCATCATTTGGCTTTTGCGTTACACCTGAATGGAGGCCTCTGCTGTTCCCTCCTCCAGTTTGTGCCATGTTGTCAGTCCCAATGCCTGGACCTGATCCTTACAACAGCAGCCTGTTGTAAGCCTGTACTATATTGGTAAGCAGTCCTTGATAACAAGCTGAGGGTGATGAATATGGAAGGCTGGGCTCGACATTTAGATTGGTCTGTTCGTGGAACTCCTCCTTATACAATTTAATAAGCATATTACTAGGGAGCATGGCTCAGCATAGTGCCTTCCAGTCTTATGGGGTGCATGGCTGATGAGCTAACCCCTACAAGAGAGTTTCCACCCAAGAAGAATTAGGCCCGTCCTCTGCTACTGCCTTCTTAAGTTTCTTTAAATCGCCTGCCTCCCATGGACACCAGATGGCAGGCCTGGCAACTCCTGGGTTGAAGTTAACTGAAAATGCCTGAGGTTCAGACTACGGAGCCCCAGGGAGTATGTGGGGGTGGGGGGAATAATTTCCCCTCTCAAGGGGGTGGAGCCTCCTCATTAAATGGTGGAGTGGAAGAGCTGACAGATGTAGCAGGGTATAACCTTTCTCACTTGTGGGCCTGTACCCTTTTATCTGTAGTTCCCCTCTCTTTTGTTCTACTCTTTCATTCTCCCCAGAGTAATTTGCCAGCCTAGAGGTGGAGTTTTTTGTTTCGGTTCATCCCTTGACCTCTGGGCAATAAATTGTTCCCATTCTGGCTTCAAAACCATTTGGGAATTAAGGAGAGATCTCCTTCATACTTTTGCTGTTAAAAACAGACCTTAAGGGCTGACATTATTGGGAAAAATCCCAGGGGGAAATCTTTACCCTGAATAATCTGTTGCTGTGCAGCAAGGTGTGCAATGTGATCCCATGTATCCCAACAAAACAAGTTTTCAGAATCTACCCATGTTGTGGTTCATAGAACTGCTCCCAGACTTTGATGGCTTGAGTAATGTAAAGCTCCAAACCCCTGCTTATAAGCATATATTTCAGCAGTTTAAGCAAAGGCTCTTCAGTTTTTGAAGTTGCATGCCCCATCCTTTTGGGGATCACTCACCCTGTTGACCACTTAGCCCTGAATTGTCTTCTCCTGTCCATCATGTAGACAAGAGTTTCTCTTTGTGCCCCACATTCGGGAGCCAGTTATGTTGGAAACCCCACATCAGGGGGATCACCACAAAAAGGGGTTCTCAGGGAGGGTGAGTGTGCTTCCCACCTGAACCTCCAGTCTTTACTCTGAAGACAAACAGATGCAGCAGGGGTGATATCTAAGTATTCCCTGCTTTTAATGTTAATTCTCTGGCTTATATACAGAACTAAATGGGTGTTTCCACATGAGGCTACTGGGACAATCACATTGAACGTCATCCTATCACATCACATAGCACAAGTCTGGTAATATGGTGACCATGCATGGTGATCAGGCATGGAAGTCTTGCTCATCCAATCAACTATACCCACGATCAGGCTTCAACTCCACCCTGGCATCTTCTGGCTGGAGCCATCTTAGATATCTCCCAAAAGTTACTTTCATTTTTACCAGAAATGAGGCATTTCTCATAGGCCTCCATTTCCTGGGTCCCTACCCTGTTCATACTGTCATCGTCTTTATGATTTCACGAGTATTGGTCATGCTGTATGTAGAAGGCCTTCTTTCCTCTCTGTCTATTCCCCTTGAGTCTAATACTCTTTCTGCCTCTGTTCTTCAAGGTTCCCTGAACCGTGAGGGCAAAAATTTGATGGAAACATCTCATTTAGGGCTGTATTTTCCAAGGTTTCTAACTCTGTACAGTATCTGACTACTGGTCTCTGAATTTGTTCTGCTCTTTCCAGGAGGAAGCTTCTCTAATAATGGCTGAACATTGCACTGATCTATAAGTATAATCTATATTCTATAATGATGTAATATCTTCAGGAGTCATTTTTATATCTATGTTCCTTTAGCAGAACAATATTAATTGATTTCTACCTAGGTCCCTTGCTTATCTAGCCTCTGCTTCTTGGCCACTCTGGAAATATAGGTCATAGGTTTCTTCTAACAGAGTGGGCCGTAATTCCAATCAGATATTGGTTGGTTACTCTTATAAGCTTTTTTGCTACTATTGCCCAGTGTATCATGAATACATGTCACTATTGTAGATCCAAAGGTTTGTGGCTTATTTTGTGTTTAAATTTCTAATTTGGCAGCATGCAAAGTACCTTATAGTATAATGAAGAGTAGTTCATTGGCATGAAGGTACCAGCTCAACTTTTCTGTGTTCAATGAGTTGTATAGGTGCTGTCTTCAGTAGTAGGACCTTATTGTCAATTTGTGAGAGTTTCAGTAGCCTGGGCAATAGTGTTGCTTGTTTGGGGGTTTCAAGCTGACCCCTCAAATGTCCCTTTAACTATCCATCCCTGTATCCTCTTTTACCCCGTGTTTGATCCAGCCTTAACCTACCCCGTCTTAATCGATCTATAATTATCTATTGTAGTTTCATTTCCTAGGAAGGTTCATTCCTCCCACTTAGTCCTATTCTATACCTAATATCGTGGCTATATGGATTGTAGCTTGCTTATCAATGAGTTGAAAGGTCTTTTTAACATTCTTACTAATGAAATACAGAAGGACAATTAGGTCAGCTAATGTAAGTATTAACACCACCACAGTGCTAAAGTTCAACCACTAGAAGGAAGAAAAAATAGCCCTTACTTCTATCTTATTAAAAGAACATTTAGTTTTGATATTTTAAAATGTTGACTAACCTTCTAAAATAAAATATAATGTTTAACTACGAAATACAAGATTTTTTAAAATTCAAATTTTAAGCACTCCTTGTATTCCTCACCAAATATATTCATATGGAACCTTGTAATTTCTTAGCAAAGAACATGTATACATAAGTACAAACTGGATTTACAAAATTCACATTTATTTGGAGTCAGTGTGGTGTTAAGTTTATTTTATAATGTGTGTAATTCACAGCTTTTAATTTAGGAAAGTGGCTCATTATTTCAAGTGAAGAGTACTATTCATCATGAAATGAGTTTTAATATAACAGAGAATACATTTTATACAGATTATATTCAAGGCAGCTTAATGTACACAATCATCATTCTGTTCTCTACATCCAGTTATGTCACAGAATTTTGCTAAAAAAAACCCCATATATGTGTCATTGAACAAACCTAAAACTTGATTTTGAAGCTAAGTATTTTAGTTATTCATATATTTCAGTTTATTCAATTACCCTCAATCTTGAGAAATATCTTTAAGTATAAAGATGAATCAAATTATCTATCATTGGGTTTTATTCTGCAGTGCATAAATATTAAATGCCTGATCATGTTTATTGAGTTCATTGACACTTATAAAATATATGGATAAAGCTATAAGTTCATGATGTTTCATATATAGGTATATATATATATATATATATATGTAATTAGCCAACAAAAACATACATATTTTCACACTGTGATACATGATATGAAAAAATTAATGAAGTAAAAGTAAATGGTCCTCCTTTTCCATCTGATACTCTTCTTCTTCCTCCAGGCCCCACACTCTTCCTCCTGCTCTTTCTTTTCTCGCTTTCTCTTCCTCATATTTCTTCCTCTTTGTTTTGCCTTCCCCTTGCTCCCCAATGAGCCTACACTCTTCCTTCTCCTCTTTGTGCTCTCCTCCATTTCCTTTTTTTTTCCTGCTTCATTTATTATCCATGTATCTGTTTATCTCTGGGCCAGGAGATATAAAATATTTCAAAGAGGGCGGGCCAAGATGGCGGCGACCTACACTGACGCATTTTGAACGCAGGGAAAAAAGAGCCATAAAAAACACAGAGTTATTGGGCACTGTGCAAAAACCAGAGGGGCTAGACCCCCCCAGGAACACTCACAGCTCCCAAGGGACTGTTAAAAGTCCCAGGGCAAGGCTCTCCCCCCATCTCTCACAGACACGGAAGCCACTAAACCCGGGATTTGGGAACTCCCATATGGAGAGGCGCCTGGTAAGATCGATCCCAACTCACAGCAGGCAGAATCAGGGTCCACTTGGCCATAGATCGCTGGCCTATTGGGCTCCCCACACCTCAGGTAGAACTTATACCCACTTAAAAAACTTTGCGAGATAGTGGAAGGCTTAGCAAGGAACAAAAAGGGGGCTCAGAGGGTGGTCCGCAGCCACTCGTGAAGCGGAGGGTGGGAGGTTCCAAGAGAGCATGTGGGAAGACGGGAACACAAAGGCGGGAGGGAGGGGCCGAATCCCGTGCACTTACAGCAGCGCAGCTGGGGAGGGTTTCCAGCTGGCAGGGCCAAATCTCTGCGAACCCACGGCAGGTCAACTGTGGAGAGAGACAGGCGTGGGCGGGGCCAGGGATCCGGGCACCGATGGCTGAGCTGCTGGGGTGAGAGGACCACTCAGACGGCCGGATAATCCGGGGCTTGGGGTACCCACGGCCTAGCAGCCAGGGAGAGGGACCTGTGGCGGTGCAGACAGGGAGGGAATCAGGCACAGAGGCCAGACCTGTGGCGAGAAACCTAGTGAGAAACCAGAAATCGGGACCATAGCTGTATTCTGGAAAATCCAGACATGTTAGGTGTGGAGCCAGACCCTGTCAGCCTCCATGACGACAAACAAAGCCCAAAGAATCTGTGCCTAGGCAAACAGGTCCATATCATCAGAACCATTACAGGCTGATAACTCAGAGTGCAACACAGAGAAGTCTGAATTGGGAGCAGTGAAACAATCCTGGTCCATTACTCACAACATGGGAATAGGCTGCACCAGCTCACAGTGCCTCAGGTGATTAAAACCACAGTCACACTGACATCCCCCTGTAAGCAACGACAGATAGCCAAGTAACTTGTCCCCTGCACCAAATCATCCACTGTGGTTCCAAGCACAGAAAACAGACAGCTAAACGCATCCAATGGCCAAAGGTCAAAAAAAAAATAGAAATCAAGGAAATATGACTCCAACAAAGCAGAATTATCCTAGCTCATCCAATTCGGATGACCACACACCAACAGAAACACATGAAAACGTTGACAATTCTGCATTATGGAAAGTGATAGAGTCCCTGCAAGAAGAACTTAAATCTATGAAGGAATTCAAAGAAGCCACAATTCTACAAGTCAAAACAAGGAACAACACCATTAAAGAGCTCCAAGCCAAGGTGACAGAGCTTGAACAGGAAAAGGAAAAAGCAATGAAAGATTTTCATACAAAAACAAGCAAGCTGGAGAAGGAAATGTACAAAAC
>CAJQZJ010010085.1:2355944-2496806 GCA_907164525.1 Lophiomys imhausi | reverse complement strand
ACTGGGAGAAAATCTTCACCAACCCCACATCTGATAGAGGGCTATTATCTAAAATCTACAAAGAACTCAAGAAACTAAATGCCAAGAAACCAAATAATCCAATCAAAAAATGGGAGATGGAGCTAAATAGAGAATTCACAAAGGAGGAATCCCTAAGGGCTGAGAGACACCTGAAGAAATGTTCAACATCCTTAATCATCAGAGAAATGCAACTCAAGACGACCCTGAGATTCCACCTAACACCTGTTAGAATGGCTAAGATAAAGAGCTCAAATGATAGTGCATGCTGGCGAGGGTGTGGAGAAAGGGGAACCCTACTCCATTGCTGGTGGGAGTGCAGGCTTGTGCAACCACTATGGAGGTGTGTCTGGCGATATCTTAGAAATCTAGGAATAACCTTGCCTCAGGACCCAGCCATACCACTTCTGTGTATACACCCAAAGGACCTCTCACGGAGACATAGGGAAGTCTCCTCATCTATGTTCATAGCAGCCTTATTTGTAATAGCTAGAAATTGGAAACAACCCAGATGTCCCTCAACTGAAGAATGGATTAAAACATTGTGGTACATCTATACAATGGAATATTACTCAGCTATCAGAAACAATGAAATCATGCAATTTGCAACCAAATGGATGGATCTAGAGGAGCTCATCCTGAGTGAGCTAACCCAGTTTCAGAAGGATGCACATGACATCTATTCACTTATAGTAGGATTTTAACTATATCATACAGGATATCTGTACTACAACCAACACACCAAAAGGAACATGGACATAATTTTTTTTATCTTTTTCTTTTTCCTTCTTTTTTTCTGTTTTCTTTTTCCTTTTCCCTTCTCTTTTTCCTCTCTTTTGTTGTTGATATTCTTTGTTTTTGTGGGTTTCTGTGTTTGTTGGTCTTTTTTTTTTAGTATTCCCCCAGTAGCAAGGAGACACCTTTCACTGGCATTACTGCCTCATAGGCCCGGTGAATGAAGAGGCTCTTGGCCCTCATATGACTCCTGATCTGTGGTGAGAGACTGTTAGGCAGGGACACTCCACCCCAGAGGAACAAGACGGAAGGGTCAGGGGGTAGAGCATGGGAGGGTGGGGCTGGGAAGCGGGAAAAGAGGACAATATGATAAGGATGTAACCTGAAGCAACAAACAAATAAATTTTTTAACTAAAAAAAAAAAAAAAAAAAAAAAGGCAGGGGGCAGGGCTGAAACACTGTGAATGGAATAGAGGATACAGCCATTCGGCCTGGTTTTGCAGACCTCCAGGTGTAGAGAAGACATGGAGTTAAGGTAAAATACAAGAGAATTGTGGAATTGGCCCATGCCTTTGACTTCAGTGGAGACGGGGGTGGGGGGGAGCACAGTATAGTTCGTGGTCTTATGTATTCTGGAGTCATATGGAGTGGGGTGGTGAGGGTGCATACTCTTGGTCCCATCATTCAAGAAGAGTACACCCTTGGTCCCAGCTCCCAGCACACTGGAGACAGAAACGGGCAGATCCCAGAGCTCAGGGTCAGCCTGATGCAGGGCAAACTCTAAATAGAGAAAGACTTCGATCCAGGAGTGGTGGAACACATCTTTGATCCCTTCAGATGGGTAACACAGGTCCCTGATCCCAATAATTAGAGTTCAGAGACATACACATGGGATTTGGAGGGACCTAGATTTGGAGGCTACCTACAAAATGCCTTCTCGATGCAGGCAGATTGTCCTTTGGGATCTCAAAATATATACACTAGAGCTGGTTTAGCTCCAAGGTGACAGAATGATTTTTTCTTTAACCCGGATTGAAAGAAAATGCTTTGTATGTTGTCAGAAGGCCAAATTTGCTTCAGGAGAAGTACTACCTAGCCCCCCCACCCCCACCCCCCAAAAAAGAGGGCAATTGTCCTAGGCTTGGGATTAGGGCAGGGCTCTGTTCTTATCTTTCCAGGAGAATCGAAGCGTCCATTAGGGGAGCCCGGGTACGGCTGGACAGCGGAAACCTCAGCAGAGAGCAGAATCAGGCACCAAGGAGGACGAGTGACCCAGTTGATTCTGCCTGGCAGACTTCCTCAATAGCTGTCTCCATCGGGGGCCTGCAACCACCACAGCAATCCAATGTCACTGGGACCGTTCAGCTCTACGCAATGCCCCGGCAGGAACCTCAGTGAAGCCTGCAAGATCAGCTTCTGCCTACAAACCCCTTAGGTCATCTAAACAGCTGAGAACAGAAGGACTGAACATAAAAGGAGTGTACTAACATTTTTCACCATTTTTTCCATTTGGGTTCAGGCCCCAAACAGGTCTACTACGACCCAAATTAGCAGGAAGTCACTTTAAGAGAGTGATGTCACATGCCCAGAGGGTGGGGAAGGTCTTTCGCCGCCCTTCTTTTTGGTTATTTGAAGGATAACTGAAAACTCTGATATTTAGGGGAAGAGACTACAAGCTGATAAATGGTCCTGTCTTAATGGGTTTTGGAGATTAGCCCCAGGGACTTCCTACTTTTCCTTTTCTGTATCCTTCTTCCTCTCCTATGTAGGAGTGCATGGGCTTGAGAAAAATGAGATATAGACATAGCACAGGAAGGTCCAAGATGAAGGGGCAGATTATTGAATATGCCCTTATACCTTTGTATATTGATACAAAATTAGTAGTTTATTTGGCTAAAGTGGTATTGACCATTGTTTATTGTGCAAAAATAAGATTGTACTGGATTCCATTGGTATTGATCTTTGTATATTGATACAAAATTAAGATTATAGTTGGCCACAATGGTATTGACCCTTGCATATGGACGTAATATTAAGATTTTATTGGGCTACATAGGCATTGATCTTTGTATATTGATACATAATTAAGAGTATATTGAACCAAAATTGAATAGATCTTTGTATATTGATACAAATTTAAAGGTAACGCTTCCTAATGGTATCATACCTAGAGATACTTAAAAGTAAAATGTGAAGCTCTGACCTCTTAATACCAACCATCTAAAACGGTCTAGGATAGTTAAGTAAAACAAACTCCTAATCATGCAAACATGTCACTTCGTTAGCTACTATGACAGTCTATCACAGATATTCTCTAAACTACCCAGTAATCAAGTTGCTAAGAGACAAGCAACATTTGCTTATCTAAATACAAGAGATGGATAGGGCATCTTCAAAAACCCCAAGAGATCTGCAGAATATGGCATTCAAAGATGTTATCTTAAATCAAGATTTTCTTTTTTTTGATATCGAGACATATCAGCGCCTGACAGCACCCCCTATTCTACTCCAAGTAGAAGATAAGCATCGAAGAACCTCCACTGTAAGATGGTTGAATTAGTGGCAAGCCTATCTCTTGGCATGAAAAAACCCCTTGCACCAACTGCAGACAGACTGCTGTCCAAAAAGCACAAAACTTGGTAGCAGGGAAGTCGACAGCCTAACTCTGCCAAGACAGGGTAGGTAAGTCCTTCATAATCCCTGCTCTACAACAAATGTCTGTCATAGAAACAGGCAAAGGCTGAAGACTGATGCAGGAATGTATGGAGAGAAAATGGGAACTGTCCAGGCAGTCATTGGTATGTCCTTTCTTAGTTTTGGAAGCTGCAGGCCCTGCACTTCCTATATAAGCAGATATATTTATCCCTCTCAGGTCTCTGAGGTGGTTGAAGAATAGGCAGCTAGAGTCTCATAGTTAAATTTTGAATTGTTTAGGACACAAGAGGGTGTTATAGATCTAAGAAGATACTCTTAAAAGTGTGTTGCAAGTTAGTAAGAATGTTGAGTCACATATACACCTTTAAACTCATGGAGATGGTTAGACAGTAGAATGTTAAAGTCAGGGGCCAAATATGTATAAACTGGACATGGGGAAGGTATACTGTGCCATTTAACTCTCATAAATGTGACATATTTATATCTGTTGTTTTGTATAATACTTACTGTTATAAGAGAAGGAACCATGTGTTGGACTGAAAGGGGAAACTTCTGGGGGGAAGAGGGTGGAAGGGCGGGATAGGAAGGGGGAATAGGGAGGGGTTTGTTACTGAGATGTAACTTGAAGAAAAAAAAATAAAGTATTTAAATAAAAAAAAGAAAGATCTGTGAAAAAAAAGAAAAACAAATACAGAATTTATGTAAACAAATATACTGCTATGAGGAGCATAGTAAAATACTCATTTGCTTAATTTATTATTTATATACATATACATCATTGGCATTTACAAGAGAAATGGCTGCACAATTACTGAGCATTTTCTTTTCTAAACTTCAGTAATTAGCATATGTATGTGAAAGCTGGCATGAATGTTCTCTTGTATTTGTGAGAAGGTCAGAGGACCACTTGTGGGAGTTGGTCCTTTCCTTCCATTCTGCAGGTCCTGGAAATTAAAAGCAGATTGTCATACCTGATGGCAAGTGCTTATTTCCTCTTCCTCTAAGATAATTCTTTTAAACATATTTTTAAAGGCTACATTAAAATAGTTTTCAGGTTATCAATTCACAAATTTATTTTGGTTTTTACTAATTTACCTCTATCAAATTCTTCACTTGAAGTTGAGAAAATTAATTGCTACTGTAGGAATTGTTTGAAATTTAATTCGTGAGTGTTTTTAAAAATATTTAAAATTGTTCCTGGCATTAAATACATAATAGAAGCTATTATTTATGGTAATAGAAATAAACATTTACAATATATACTTGAGAACTGCTAATTAAAATATTTTCATTGAAATATAAACTTAATTGTTTTAAAAGTGAAATTTAAATGAAGACCTTTATAAGAAAGTATTTAATATGAAAACTAGATTTGATTTTAGGGTACTATTCAGTAAATATGTCAAACAATAAGCAACATTATATGTATATTCCATTATAACACTAAAACTGTGCATGTTTAATTAAACTATTTCAGCATAAACTATAAAAAAGTATTTCCAAATTTCAATCTCCAATTTAATCTATTTTCAGAGGCACAAACCATATAAATAACCATGGAAATAACACTTCAGGAAGCATAAATGAATATGAGAAATACTGCTATCAAGATTAGTCCAGGAGCCACAGAATAATTTCTGTGTGTCTGATGCATAGGATAAGGTTAGTAAGGATAAGCAAGTATCAGCTATTCCAAATACCTTGAACATGTACTAAGTATGGCTGAAGCTAATTTGAATTGTCACCTTTCTCCTTTTTGGTTTCCCTAGTTGTAATAGCAATAAATAACTTAGTTGCTTTCTTCAGTTTCATTAACCTGTTATGTAGTTCTTAGGTAAGAAATCATGTAATTTTATTATCACATGCAATGGTTCAATTCGGTACCTAGACATCATCTAAGATGTTATCTGATGCATATCCCCTAAGTAACTATTTATTAGGCTTCCCTTAGCTCCCCATGCACACTGGGGTACTGTTACACAATTTGGAGGGCTTTTTCCAGATATTTTCCTTTGACCTGAGATTGCCCCAGTATCTTTCATCTTTCTTTCTGTAACTTAACTATTTTCTGCTAACACCGAGTATTAATCTGAGTCTTTCTCCAAGATGGCCTCATATCTTGATTTCCTGGTTATTCTCCTTACTTCTTGACCCTTTAGACTGTCAGATATCAGATACCACACAGTTATTTTATCTAACTCTTCTGGCTAGCAGATACATTATCAACTGCCTGTTTGCTTTCTAGGTTCTTAATCCAGAACTTATGTCTTAGGCAAGAGGTTCTCAACCATCCTAACACTGAAATTCTTTAATATAGTTCCTCATGTTCTGGTGACCTCTGACCACAAAATTATTTTGTTTCTACTTTATAACTGTAATTATGTTACTATGATAAATTGTAAATATCTGATGTGCAGAATATTTGATTGTGGAATCCCCAAAGGGGTCATGACCCAAAGGTTAAGAACCACTACCTTAAACAGTATATCTAAAGTAAAGAAAATAAACACTGTTTTCCTCCAAGTGTCAGACATTAAAGAATTTTTTACCTATGGAAGGTATTTAGGTAAGGTGGGTAACAAGTGTGTCCCTTAAACGAACCAACTGAAATCTCTAGATGTCACCTATAATGCCCCACACCTCCCACATCTTATACCATTTCTTAAACTTCGGCATCTCAGAGATATTCACTGATACAACTAAGATATCTAAATAATGAATCAACTTCCTTCTGTCCTGAATAAGAACAATTCGGTTTCTGCTGCTTGTACTGTCATCTAAGGCTGTTTACTTTCCTTTTGCCCTTGGAACTGACTTAAAATTCAAATCTGTTCTATCTTTATAAAAATTTCAGTAGCTTTCCATACCATGCAGTATAATATAGTCCATGCCAGGTCTTCAAATTTTAACCAATAACTGTCTTCCTCTTCCTCACATGTACTGGCACACAGACACTCCCTGACCTCCTGGCCATGAACTCTCTGATATGAGACTAGATTGTTTTCAGTCTCATATTGTACAATCCCTTATATGAGTTCTCAGTAAACAGGTCTATCTTGCCAGTCTCATGGCTTATCCCTCTTCACACTTTCAAAGATAAATAGAGTAATACATAATACATAACTTGTGTCTATTGAAAAATTTACTCATTTAAATGTTCTTTACCAAAGATCCAAACTCACATTTTGCATTCCAACATTCCCAGTTTTAATTCTTGAGGAGAGAGAGGATCTAATGAATCTATTCTATTTAAGAATATATATAATTTCAAGTTAAGAAGAAATTCATAACCCCATTAATAAGAAACACATTGATATGTGTGTGTGTAGTTGAATGTGTGTATATATGTATGTGCATTGAATATATTTGATGCCAATTAATTTAATTTTACTACTTTTAGATTTCTTAAGCATTTTATAATTATATTTTAGCATTAAAATTTAAGAATAGCGTTAGTTTTCTGCAAAGCTATGTGAGTCATTCATGAAGCTTTACATTTCACTGACCTAATTTATGTTCTTTTAATTTAAAGTAGATAAATATATATCTACTTTATATATATCTACATATATATGTAATATATATAAATGGCATATATACATACATATATATATATATATATAGTATTTACTTGATTCATTGTCACTTTAAAACTTTAAATGTTTCAATAGTTATGTTTCATCCAAATATAATTGAAGATGATGAAGTTGAAACTACTTGTCATAATGGGAAATTTGGATGGATAGATTTAAACCTTTTTCACTATCAATACCTTATCATATTTATATAATTTTATACAACAATAAACATTTAATATTTAAAAACAAAATTTTGATATGTTTATATGTTCACTTTACAGTTTGATCATAACCCCCTCCCTCCCCTCCTCTGGGCCTCAGCATCCTACTCTTTTACCTGTATCCCCTCTCCCCTTCTCTTCAGAAAAGGTGTGTCCCTGTCCAGTACCATCTCACCCCAGTATATGAAATCTCAAACGGACTGAGTGGATTCTCTTCCACTAATGTCAGGCACAACAGCCCTATTAGGGGGAAGTGATTGACAAACAGGCATCATAGTCCATGTTGGAGACAAACCCCACTCCATTTGCTAGGGGACTCACATGAGGACCATGCTGCCCATGAGTAATACATGTGAAGAGGACCTACGTCCTGTTCATACATGCTCTTTGGCTGATGTTTCAGTCTCTGTGAGGCCCTGTGGACCTAGATTAGTTGACTCTGTTGGTCTTCTTGGAGAGTTCCTATCCTCTCTGAGTTTTTCTGTTCTTTCTCTCACTTTTCCACAAGATATCGTGTGCTTCTCTTAATGTTTGGTAATGATTCTTGGCATCTGTTTTGATCCTTTCTTGAGCGGAGCCTCTCAGATGACAGTTTATGCTATGCTCTGTCTGCAAGCATAGCATATATCATAGTGACAGTGGTGACTCTCTCCCATGGGGTAGGTCTCAGTTTGGGCCTGTCATTGGTTGGACATTACCTCAAACTCTGCTATATCTTTATCCCTGCATCTTTATCTTGTACACAGGATAAATTTTGGGTCAAAGGTTTTGTGGTTGGTTTGCTGATTCCCTCCCTGCACTAGAAGTGCTATCTGGCTAGAAGATATCCTCTTCAGTCTCCATGTCTCCAGCTGCTAGGTGCCTCAGATAGGGTCACTCCATATCTTCCCAGAGGCCTAGCCTGACACAGGTCTTCATCTTGTCTCCAAGATGCCCCCTTGGTTTCTCTTCTCTCTCCCAGCCTGCTCACCTTCTGTCCAGACACTATCCACATCTATACCCTCCTTTCTTTCCCTACTCTCTCCCTCTAATATCCTGTTCTCTCTCTTTATCAATTAACACTGTCTATTCTATTTCATCTTAGGAGTGAATTTCAAGCATCCTTTCTTGGGCCCACCTAGATACTTAGCTTCTATGAGTCCATGGATTAAAGTATGGTTTTCCTGAACTTTATGGTTAATATCTGCTTATAAGTGAGTATATACCATGTGTGACATTTTGGATCTGTGTTACCTCACTCAGGTGATCTTTTCTAGTCCCATACAATTGGTGAAAATTTCATGATGTCCTTTTTATATTTTATTCATGAGTTCTTTTTATATTTTGGATAATAACCCTCTATCTGATGTATGGTTGGTGAAGATTATTTCCCTATTTGTAGGCTGCTGTTTTGTTGTGTTGACAGTGTCTATTGCTTTACAGAAGCTTTTCAGTTTCATGAGGTCCCATTTATTAATGTTTGATCTTAGTGATTGAGCTGTTGATGTTCTGTTCAGTAAGTTGTCTCCTGTGCCAATGAGTTCAAGTCTTTTCTCCAATTTCTCTTCTATTAGATTTAGTGTATACAGTATTCTGTTGAGGTCTTTGATCCACTTGTGCTTGACTTTTGAGCAGTGTGATAAATATGGATCTATTTGCATTCTTCTATATGTAGACATCCAATTGGACCAACACCATTTGTTGAAGATACTTATTTCCATTGTAAGTTTTGGCATCTCTTTCAAAGAATAAAGTGTCTATTGGTATTTGGATTTATTCCTGGGTCTTTGATTTGATTCCATTCAAATTAACAAAATCAGGAACGAAAAGGGAAACATAACAACAGACACTAAGGAAATCAAAAGAATCATAAGGTCTTACTTCAAAAGCTGATACTCTACAAAATTGGAAAATGTAAATTAAATAGATAATTTTCTTGATAGATTCCATCTACCAAAGTTAAATCAGGAGCAGATAAACAAATTAAACACTCCCATAACCTCTAAGGTAATAGAAACAGTTATCAAAAAAGAAGAGTTAATACCAATACTCCTCAAACTGTTCCACAAAATTGAAACAGAAGGAACTTTGCCAAGCTCATTTTGTGAAGCTACAATAACCTTACTACCGAAACCACACAAACTCAACTAAGAAAGAAAATCTCAGACCAATGTTCTCCCTCATGAACATTGATGCAAAAAATACTCAATAAAATACTGACAAACTGAATCCAAGAACACATCAAAAATATCATCCACCATGATCAATTTGGCATCATACCAGAAATGTAGGGATGGTTTATTATATGAAAATCCATCAATGTAATCCACCATATAAACGAATTGAAAGCAAGAAACCTACATGATCATCTCATTAGATGCTGAAAAAGCCTTTGACAAAATCTAACACCCATTCATGATAAAAGTCTTGGAGAAATCAGGTATACAAGATCCACACCTAAACATAATAAAAGCAATATACAGCAAGCCAATAGCCAGCATCAAATTAAATGGAGAGAAACATAAAGTAATTTGACAGAATTCAGTGTGGAAGTAAATATTTAAATTATTTAACAGTATTTAAATTATTGTTAATTGGTCAGCAGTGTTAATCCTTAACCCACAATTATTAATGACCACACACAGATTTTTAACAATCTTTAGACTGGATTGAGTAATATTAGCCCATCTAAGGTAGTTTTTAATTGCTATTCCCCAAATAAAACCCTACTATATATACATGTGTCCTCTTGGGTTGTTATTATCCAAGCTATGCTGAGTTCCAGGCCATGTGGAATGATCTTCTTTCATATACTCCTTGTGTATCCTCTCTTTCCCCCAAGACTTGGAAGAAGTGATCTCTAAAGGTACAGCATGCCACATGGCTGGTTGGAATTAGGTCATTGAGTTAATTACATTACCTAGTTGAGATTCTCCCCAGCTAAGGCCTAATTGTTGAAATATTAAAAGGTCTTGGTGCATTTAATTATTAGGAAAAGGGCTGTCTTTGGTCTCAGGTCTTATCATCAAGACAGGTTAGGCCTCCAGCTAAGGCGAGACAGGCCTGGCAGGCCAAAGGCCTTGAGGTAGGCCACCACCAAATGCTTCACTGGCCAAATATAGGAGTTTATTGTTATTAATAAATATATTTGTTAATAAGGTTTTGGTTTCAAATCAGGGACAAGACAAGGTTGTCAGCTATCCCCAAGTCTTTGCAATACAGTACTTGAAGTCCTTTCAAGAGCAAAAGGCAAAAAAAAGGAGACCAAAGAGATACAAATTAGAAAGAAAGAAGTCATACATCCCTATTCATAGGTGATATAATAATACATATAAGTTACCCCCAAAACTCTATTAGAGAGCTCCTTTAGCTGATAAACACCTTCAGCAAAGTGGTTAGATACAAAATTAACTCAGAAAAATCAATTGCCCTCCTGTATTATAAATGGGCCAAGAAACAAATTGGGGAAACAATTCACTTCACAATATCCACAAATAGTATAAAACACCTTGGTATAACACTACCTACCCAAGTGTTTACCACTCTTTGACAAGAACTTCAAATCTATGAAGAAAGAAATTGAAGAAGATATCAGAAGATGGAAAAATCTCCCATGCTCATGGATCAGTAGGATTAACACAGAAAAAATGGCCCTCTTACCAAAAGCAATCTACAGATTCAGTGCAATTCCCATCAAAATCCCAACACAACTCTTTGAAGACCTTGAAAGAGTAATTCTCAACTTTATATGGAAAAAAAAAAGCCAGGATAGCAAAAGCAGTCCTGTACAATAAGAGAATCTCTGGAAGAATCACCATCCCTGAATTCAAGCTTTATCACAAAACAATAGCAAAAAAACAAACAAACAAACAAAACAAAAAAAATTGCATGGTATTGGTATTAGCTCTTCTTTGAAAGTCTGGTAGAATTCTGTGCAGAAACCATCTGGCCCTGAACATTTTTTTTTTGTTGGGACTTTTAAAATATTCAAACAAATTATTTTGAATATAGATATATGTTGTAGAGCAGAAAATATAAAAAATATTCTATATAAATTATGCAAAATAGTCATTTCTTCTCCTTCATCTTGCTAAAGAAATTAATTTGACACAATTTCTCATTGCCAAGTTATTTCTTTCCAAACTTTGACAGTTTTAAAGTCAGATCTTTACTTGTAATTTATATTTTAAAATTTTTGTTTTCATAGAGTCTTTTGTAATTATGTACCTTTTTTTGAGAAATGAAAGTAAACAAAACTGTATATGTGGAGAGCATACACAATTTAAAACATTTATTTAATATCAAGTCATATATTATATTATTCTATTTATATGATGGCTGTGTGTATGTTCACATAAACATATGTGAATGATATGTAAATTAATTAGTGAGCCACAGCACATGCTTGGAGGTCAGAGGACAACATCAGTTTTCAGTGCTTGATTTTCACCTTCTTTGGAACAAGTTCTATTTCTCTCATTTTCTGCTGTAAAATCCTGAATAACAGGCCAGCAAGCTTCTAAGGATTGTCCTTTTTCAATCCCCCCATCTCTCTGTAGAAGTATTGAGATTAAAAGATGCAAAATATCTAGTTGTTTAACAGGGGTTCTAGATATCTGAATTCAGGTTGCCATACTAGCTGGCCAACAGCTTTACTTACCATGCAATGTCTAGATCTCCAGATAATAAACTCTCATGTATGATCGCAATAGACAATAGATAGGACATGAAGTCAAGGGCTACAATTCCCAATCATTTTATGTTTGTTTGCTTCATCATTTCTTAAATTTTCACTTTATTTAAATTTATTATTATTATTATTTTCTTAATTTGACATACTAATAATCTATTTGTATCATTTCTTCACTTCTTCTCCCACCTTCAATCTATCTATTGTCTACCACCCTTTCTCAAATTAATGGCTAATTCTTTTATCATTATTATTGCTGATTCTTGAGTTTTAAACTATTTGAATAATTACTGATTTTCACAAAATTGATGCTACTACATGAAACTACAAATTAATTAATTAATGTGGCTATTAGTAAGTATAAACTATAAGAGTAGGCCGGCAGAGCAGCCAGCAGCTTGGCAGAAGAGCAGGCGGTCTGGTCCAAGCGCCTTAACCGGTTGTCTAACTTATCCTGGAGAAAGAGCCCTGGGACCAAGGGTGGCCTATACCACCTGTAATCTAAACTCTGTTTATTAGCATAAGTTTTTATATTAGGTCAGTAGAATTATCAGCAGCTTGGCAGCAGCTTTGTTTGCCTGGGCCCCAGGGGAGTCCGGAAGTCTGGAATTCCAATGGCCTGGGATTGCTTGGACTGAGGTCCTATAAGCCTCTGCAGTCTTTTCCCCAATAATTAAACACACCGAGACATTTTAATATTTTAACACTTAGCCCTTAGCTAAGTGTTAGACTCTCAATTAGCTACTCTAAGTTAACCCAGATCACCTAATCCCAAACTGCCATGTGCCTACAATTACCTTCCAGCATTCTCCAGATGTCTGTCTCCTTCTGTGTCTCCCATGGAAAGGGAGAGAGTCTCTGTGTGTGCCCAGGGTTCATGTTCTAATCTCAGGAAATCCCACCTTCCTATACTCTTTCTGCTGCGCAAATTGGCCATAAGTGACTTTTATTAATCAATCAAGAGAATGCCTCAGAAGGGACAGTAACCATATCTTAGCACTGAATTTAACCTATCAGAAGCAATGATATTACACCTTCCCTCAACAACTACACCTATGTTTCTGTGTGTTAAATCAATAAATCTTTAGTTTTAAATGTAAAATGGCTCTTTTTGATTTAAATTGAATAGATATTATTTCTCAACTCTGTAAGATAATTTTCAATTCTATTTACTCATAACCATATTGTTAAACATTCATCTTATATTAAACTTTTTAGTAATCATTTATGTTATGTGTTTTGTAAAATATTATTTATCCTTTCTGTTATAGTTTGGGGTTTTTTATTTTGTTTTGTTTTTTGTTTGTTTGTTTTTGCTGTGAAGAGACATCATGAGCATGGCACCTCTCATAAAGGACAACATTTAATTGGGGATGGCTTATAGGTTCACCAGTTTAGTTCATTATCATCATGGCAAGAAGCTTGGCAGCATACAGGTTGACATGGTGCTGGAGACAGATGAGCTGAGAGTACTACATCTTGATTGGCAGGCAGCAAGGAGAGACTTCAGGTCACAGTGGGCATAACTTTAGTATATATGACCTCAAGGCCCACACCTACAGTGGCACACTTCTCCCAAAAAGACTATACCTACTCCAACAAGGCCAAACCGCCTTATAGTGCACCTCCTTATGGTACAACCATTCAAACACATGAGTCTCCAAATCATCTACTCTATTAAATATACTAGAGTTTTTAATCTTCCAGTTCTCTTGTCTCTTGTTCCACTCTGATTTATCTTCCTTCACACAATCTCAAAAGGCATGTGTATACGCCCAGTTTTAATTTTATCTCTCAGCAAGTCACTACTCATTTGAAGTCTGCATCTCATTGTTACTACTTCGTAATTTTACCCAGTTGTTTCAAGTGCTAAAATTCACTTGTCCTTTGTTTCTGTATTTTTTATGAATTCTACAGAATTTCATTCTCATTACATTTCTGTATCCTTTTCCTTTCTTTGTTCTTTGTTCAGTTATATTCTCAGACAGTTGTAATACTTTGTATATCACTCTGATATTTTCTCCAAGTACTCTCTCATCATCCTGCCTATGTCTCTAAACAATATTTCTTTTGCAAGGATCATGCTATCATGTGGAAATGACAGTCACATTCTTATAATCACTTTGAAACTACATTTTATACAAATAGGAAAGAGCTATTAAAGTATGATTTCATATTTTTACTACAAGATTCATAGTTATTTTTCTAAATGTTCACCTACTACCCTTTTGCAGTTTTGTATATCAATTGTTACTTATGCACAGAAAAATACTTTCTTATTTTGGGCTTGAGGGCATTAAAACATAGACATGACCCAAATATTCATATTGCTGAAGTTAAACTTTCCATTTCAAATTTCAATGGTATATTTCTAGAACAGTATAGAACATATGTATATGTATATTTACATACCAATCATAGTCCCTTTTCTTCCCTCCTTCTGGGTTCCACTCTCCTGCCATCTACTTTCCACCCCTGCCTTTCTCCTCAGAAAAAGTGAGCCCCCCATATCCTTCCACCCCAGCACATCTAGTTGCATCAGGACACAGCATCCTCTTCCACTGAGGCCATGAACCAAAGCCCAATTAGAGGGAAGTAGTCAAAAAAGCAGGAATCAGAGTCTATGTGAGAAAAAGCCCCTGTTCCACTTACTAGGGGACCCACATGATGACCAGTAGCCCATCTGTTACATATGTAGATGCATATGTGTTGGGAACCTAGCTTCAGTTTATGAATGCTCTTTGTTTGGCGTTTCAGTCTCTGTAAGTCCCTATCTTTCTGTTGGTCTTCTTGTAGAGATCTTGTCCCCTCTGTGTCTTTCTATCTTTCCTTGTACTCTTCCACCATGCATCCCACACTCCTCCTAATGTTTGTTAGTGATTGTTTGGCCTCTGTGGCATGGAAATTATCAGAAGGAAGTTATGTTATGTTCCTGTCTGAAAGCATGACAGAAAGTCTTAGTAGTGATAGAGGTTAGCCCTCTCCTTTGGGGTAGGTCTCAGGTTGGGCTTGTCATTGGTTGGGCATTCCCTCAATTTCTAGTATATCTTTATCACTGCACTTCTTATACACAGTGTAACCTTTGGGTTGAAGTTTCTGTGGGATGGTTTGTGATCCCCTCACCCTCTGGAGGTCCTACATAGCTAGAAGTAGGCCTCTTTAGTGTCCATATCCCCCACTGATAGGCTTTTCAGATAGAGTCACCCCCATATTCTCCCAGGGGCCTACCCTGTTGCTGGTCTCCAGCCTGTCTCACAGATGCCTCCCTCCATTTTTTTGTCTTTTTCCCAACCTTTTCTTCTCCTGATCTTGATCCCCCTTAATTGATCTCTCCACTTCCCTCCTTTCTCCCTCTCCTACCCAGTTCCCTCTCTTCATCCACTTCAGAAGTCTATTCTATTGCCCCTTCTGAGTGCAATTCAAGTACCCTCCTTTGGGCCCTCTTAGTGGCTTAGCTTCTTTGGGTAAGTGGATTTTAGTATGGTTATCTTGTAATATATGATTAGTATCCACTTATGAGTGAATACATACTAAGTGTATCTTTCTTGGTCTGAGTTACTCAGGATGATCTTCTCTAGTTCCATCCATTTCCCTGTGAAATTCGTGATTATTCTGTTTTTACTATCTGAGTAGCATTCCATTGTGAAAACGTACCATTTTTTTTTATCCATATTTTGTTTGAGAGACTCTATGATGTTTGCAGTTTCTGGATATTATGAACAAAGCTGCTATGAACATAGTTGGGCAAATGTCATTGCAGTAGTGGGGCCTCTTTTGGGTATATGCCCAGGAGTTATATACTGGATATTGGAGAAGTACTACTCCCAATTATCTGCGATATCGCCAGATGTATTTCCAAAGTGGTTGTACAAGTTTGCACTCCCACTAGCAATGGAGGAGTGTTCCCTTTTCTTCACATCCTCAAAAGCATGTACTGTCACTCGACTTTTTGATCTTAGCCATTCTGATGGGTGTGAGATGAAATCTCAGAGTACTTTTGAATTGCATTTCCTTGATGACTAAGGATGTTGAGCATTTCTTTAAGTGTTTCTCAGTCATTTGAGATTATTTTGTTAAGAATTCTCCATTTCATTCTGTACCCCATTTTTACCTGGGTATTTTGCTTTGTTGGTGTTTCCTTTTTTAAATTCTCTCTATATTTTGGATATTAGCTTTCTATTAGATGTAAGGTTGGTGAAGATCTTTTCCTAATCTGTAACTTCTGTTTTGTTCTCTTGACAGTTTCCATTGCCTTACAGAAGTTTTCAGTTTTATGAGGTCCCATTTACTGATTGTTGATCTTAAAGCCTTAGCTATTGTTGTTCTCTTCATAAAGTTCTCTCCTGTGCCAATGAATTCAAGGCTGTTCCAAAATTTCTCTTTTATTAGATTTAGTGTATCTTGTTTTATGTAGAGCTCTTTGATCCACTTGTACTTAAGGATTGTATAAGGAAATGAATATGGAATTACTTGCATTCTTCTACATGCAAACATCCAGTTAGACCAGCACCATTTGTTGAAAATGCTTTCCTTTTTCAAGTGTATGGTTTTGACTTCTTTGTAAAATACTAAGTGACCACAGGTATCTGGGTATAATTCTGGGTCTTTGATTAACTTCTATTTATCAACCAGTCTGTTTCTATGCCAGTACCATGCAGTTTTTATTACAATTGCTCTGTAATACAACCTGAAATCATGAATGGGGATGCCTCCAGAAGTTCTTTTATGTAGCAGACTGTTTTAGCTACTCTAGTTTTTTTTTTTTTCCATATAATGTTGAGGTTTGTTCTTTCAATGTCAGTAAGGAATTATGTTGGTATTTTGATGGGAATTGCAATGAATCTGTAGATTACTTTTGGTAAGTTGGATATTTTTACTATGTTAATCCTACTGAACCATGAGCATGGAAGGTCTTTCCATCTTCTGATATCTTCTTCAATTTTTTCCTTTGGGAACTTGAAATTTTTTTTACAGGTTTTTCCCTTGTATGGTTAGAGGTACACCAAGATATTTTATACTGTTTGTGGCTATTGTGAGGGGTGTTGTTTCTCTAAATTTTTTTTCAGCCCATTTATCAATAGTGTAGAGGAGGGCTACTGATTTTTTTTTTAGTTATATTTGTTTTTTTTGGTTTTTTTATTTTATATAAGTACTTTATTTTTTTTCTTCAAGTTACATCTCAGTCACAAACCCTTCCCTATTCCCCCTTCCTGTCCCACCCTTCCACCCTCTTCCCCCCAACAGCTTCCCTTTTCAATCCAACAAATGGTTCTTTCTCTTATAACAGTAAATTCTATACAAAACAGTAGAATTAAATATGCCACATTTATGAGAGTTAAATGGCCCAGTATACCTTCCCAATGTCCAGTTAATACATATTTGGCCCCTGACTTTAACCTTCTACCTTCTAACCATCTCCATGAGTTTAAAGTTCTATAACTGACAGCTTTCATACTAACTTGCATCACTATTATAACCATCTTCTTAGATCTAGAACATCCTCTTGATTCCTAAACAACTCAAAATTTAGCTATGAGACTAAAGCTGTCTATTCTTCAACCACCTCAGAGAGCTGAGAAGGATAAATATATCTGATTATATAGGAAATGCAGGGCCTGCAACTTCCAATACTAAGAAATGACAAACCAGTGACTACCTGGACAGTTCCCATTTTCTCTCCATACATTCTAGCATTAGTCTTCAGCCTTTGGGTCCTGTTTCTCTGACAGACATTTATTGTAGAGCAGGGATCGTGAAGGACTAACCTACCCTGTTTTGGCAGAGGTAGGCTGTCAACTTCCCTGCTACCAAGTTTTGTCCTTTTTGGACAGCAGTCTGTCTGCAGTTGAAGCAAGGAGTTTTTACATGCCAAGAGATAGGCTTTCCACTAATTCAACCATCTCACACTGGAGATTCTTCGATGCATATCTTCTACTTGGAGTAGAATAGGGGGTGCTGTCAGGAGCTGATATGTCACGATATCAAAAAAAATCTAATTTAAGACCACATCTTTGAATGCCATATTCTGCAGATCTCTTGAGGTTTTTGAAGATGCCCAATCTATCTCTTGTATTTAGATAAGCAAATGTTGCTTGTCTCTTAACAACTTGATTACTGAGTAGCTTAGAGAATATCTGTGATAGACTGTCATAGTAGCTAACAAGGTGACATGCATGCATGACTAGGAGTTTGTTTTTCTTAATTATCCTAAACAGTTTAAGACGGTTGGTATCAAGAGGCCAGAGCTTCACATTTTATTTTTAAGTATCTCTAGGTACGATACCATTAGGATGCGTTACCCTTAATTTTGTATCAATATACAAAGATCTATTCAAATGCGGCTAAATATACTCTTAATTTTGTATCAATATACAAAGATCAATGCCTATGTGGCCCAATACAATCTTAATATTGAGTCCATATACAAGGGTCAATACCATTGTGGCTAACTATAATCTTAATTTTGTATCAATATACAAATATAAATACCGACATAGTCCAATACAATCTTATTTTTGCACAATAAACAATGGTCAATACCACTTTAGCCAAATATACTACTAATATTTTATCAATATACAAAGGTATAAGGGCATATTCAATAATCTGACCCTACTTCTTGGTCCTTCCTGTGCTATGTCTATGTCTCAATTTTTCTCAAGTCCGTGTATTCCTACATAGGAGATAAAGAAGGATACAGAAAAGGGAAAGAAGGAATACCCTGGGTCTCACCTCCAAAACCCATTAAACAGAACCATTTAACAACTTGTAATCTCTTTCCCTAAATAACAGAGTTTTCAGTTGTCCTTCAAATAACCAAAAAGGGGGGGGGCAGAGAAACACCTTCCCCACCCTCTGGGTATGGGACGTCGCTCTCTTAAAATGACTTCCTGCTGATTTGGGTCGTAGTAAACCTGTTCGGGGCCCAAATCAAAATGGAAAAATGGTTAAAAATGTTAGTACAATCCTTTTATGTTCAGCCCTTCTGTTCTCAGCTGTTTAGATGTCCTAAGGAGTTTGTAGGCAGAAGCTGAACTTCCAGGCTTTACTGAGGTTCTGGCTGTGCCATTGTGTATGGCTGAACGGTCTTAGCATTATTGAGTTGTTGTGGTTGTAGGCTTTTGATGGAGACAGCTATTGAGGGAGTCTCTCAGGCTGAATCATCTGGGTCACTCGTCTTCTTTTGGTGTCTGATTCTGTTTTCTGCTGAGGTTTCCGTTGTCCAGTTGTCCCTGGGTTCCTTGAATGGATGCTTTGATTCTCCTGGAAAGATAAGAACAGAGCCCTGCCCTAATCCTCACTCAGGGACAATCACCCTCTTTTTTTTGGGGGGGGGTAGGTAATATTTCTCCTGAAGCAAATTTGGTTTTTAGCATTTGACAAAATCCAACACCCCTTCATGCTAAAAGTTCTGGAGAGAACGGGCATACAAGGACCATACCTAGAAATAATAAAGGCAATATACAGCAAGCCAGTGGCCAACATTAAATTAAATGGAGAGAAGCTTGAAGCATTTCCTCTAAACTCAGGGACAAGACAAGGATGTCCACTTTCACCATATCTCTTCAATATAGTACTTGAAGTTCTTTCTAGAGCAATAAAACAACTAAAGGAAATCAAAGGGATAAACATTGGAAATGAAGAAGTCAAATTATCCCTATTCGCAGATGATATGTTAGTATACATAAGCGACCCCAAAAACTCCACCAAAGAACTCTTACAGCTGATAAAAAACTTCAGCAAGGTGGCTGGATACAAAATTAACCCAAAAAAAATCAGAAGCCCTTCTTTATACAACAAACAAATATACCGAGAAAGAAATAAGGGAAACAACCCCCTTCACAATAGCCACAAACAATATGAAATACCTGGGAGTAACACTAACCAAGCAAGTAAAGGACATATACAACAAGAACTTCAAGCCCCTGAAGAAAGAAATGGAAGAGGCATTTAGAAGATGGAAAGATCTCCCATGCTCATGGATAGGTAGGATCAACATAATAAAAATGGCTATTCTACCAAAAGCAATATATAGATTCAATGCAATTCCTATCAAAATACCAACACAATTCTTTATAGACCTGGAAAAAGCTATACTCAACTTCATATGGAACAACAAAAAGCCCAGAATAGCTAAATCAATCCTGTACAATAAAAAAGCATCTGGTGGTATCACCATCCCAGATTTCAAGCTGTACTGCAGAGCAATAATAGTAAAAACAGCATGGTACTGGTATAGAAACAGACCAGTGGATCAATGGAATTGAATTGAAGACCCAAACATGGAACAACACACCTATGGCCAACTAATCTTTGACAAAGAAGCCAAAACCGCACAATGGAAGAAGGACAGCATCTTCAACAAATGGTGCTGGTCCAACTGGATATCCACTTGCAAAAGAATGAAATTAGACCCATACCTATCACCTTGTACAAAAGTTAATTCCAAGTGGATCAAAGACCTTAACATAAGGCCAGCCACACTAAAGATACTAGAAGAAAAAGTAGGAGAAACCCTCGAACTCATTGGCACAGGTGACAACTTCCTGAACAGAACACCAACAGCTCAGGACCTGAGATCAACAATCAATAAATGGGACCTCATGAAACTGAAAAGCTTCTGTGAAGCAAAAGACACAGTCATTAGAACAAAACGGCCACCAACAGACTGGGAGAAAATCTTCACCAACCCCACATCTGATAGAGGGCTATTATCTAAAATCTACAAAGAACTCAAGAAACTAAATGCCAAGAAACCAAATAATCCAATCAAAAAATGGGAGACAGAGATAAATAGAGAATTCACAAAGGAGGAATCCCTAATGGACAGGAGTCACCTGAAGAAATGCTCAACATCATTAATCATCAGAGAAATGCAACTCAAGACGACCCTGAGATTCCATCTCACACCTGTCAAAATGGCTAAGATAAAGAGCTCAAATGACAGCACATGCTGGCGAGGGTGTGGAGAAAGGGGAACCCTACTCCATTGCTGGTGGGAGTGCAGGCTTGTGCAACCACCATGGAGGTCTGTCTGGAGATATCTTAGAAACCTTGGAGTAACTTTGCCTCAGGACCCAGCCATACCACTTCTGTGTATACACCCAAAGGACACCTCACGGAGACATAGGGAAGTCTCCTCATCTATGTTCATAGCAGCCTTATTTGTAATAACTAGAAACTGGAAAGAACCCAGATGTCCCTCAACTGAAGAATGAATTAAAAAACTGTGGTACATCTATACAATGGAATATTACTCAGCTATAAGAAACAATGAAATCATGCAATTTGCAACCAAATGGATGGATCTAGAGAATCTCATCCTGAGTGAGCTAACCCAGACTCAGAAGGATGCCCACGGCATCTATTCACTTATAGTAGGATTTTAGCTATATCATACAGGATATCTGTACTACACCCAACACACCAAAAGGAACATGGACATAAACTTTTTTTTTTTCATTTCTTTTTCTTTTTCCTTTTCCTTTTTTTATCTTTCATTTTCCTCTCTTTTTTTGTTTTTGTTCCTTGTTTTTGTGGGTTTGTGTGTCTGTTGGTCTTTTTTTTAGTTTTCCCCCCGTAGCAAGGAGACACCTATCACTGGCAGCACTGCCTCGTAGGCACCCTGTGTATGAAGAGGCTCTTGGCCCTCATATGACTCCTGATCTGTGGTGAGAGTCTATTATGCAGTGACACTGCACCCCAGAGGATCAAGACGGAAGGGTCAGGGAGTAGAGTATGGGAGGGTGGGGCTGGGAAGCGGGAAAAGAAGACAATATGTTAAGGATGTAACCTGTAGCAACAAACAAATAAATTTATTAATTAAAAAAAAGCAGGTAACAACGTTAAAACACTGTAAATAAAATAAAGGATACAGTCGTTCAACCTGGTTTTATAAACCTCCAAGTGTCGAAAAAACGTAGAGCTAAAGTAAAATACAGGAGAAATGTGGTGTTAACCCATGCCTTTAACTTCAGCAGAGACGGGAGGAGCACCATAGAGTTAGCGGACTTATAAATTCTAGAGTTACACGGAACAGGGTGGTGAGGGCACACACCCTTAATCCCATCATTCAAGAAGAGTACACCCTTAACCCCAACACACTAGAGACAGAAACAGGCAGATCTCAGAGCTCAAGGTCAGCCTGATACAAAACAAACTCTAAATAGGGAAAAACTTCGATCCAGGAGTGGTGGAACACATTTTTAATCCCTTCAGATGGGAACCACAGGTGTCTGATCCCAATAATTAGAATGCAGAGACACACACATAGGATTTGGAAGGACCTAAGTTTAAAAGCTACTTACAAAAGGCCCACTCAATACAAACAAATTGTCCTTCGAGATCTCAAAATATATACACTAAAGCTGGTTTAGCTCCAAAATAACAAAATAATTTCTTCTTTAAACCAGATTGAAAGATAACACTTTATATATTGTCAAAAAACCAAATTTGCTTTAGTTATATTTGTATCCAGCCAGTTTACTGAAGGAGTTTATCAGCTGTAGTAGTTCTCTCATAGAATTTTGCAGATTGCTTATGTATATTACTATATCATCTGTGAATAGGGATATTTTGACTTCTTCCTTTCTAATGTGTATCCCCTTGATTTCCTTTAGTTGTCTTATTGCTTTAGCTAGAACTTCAAGTATGATTATGAATTGATATGGAGAGAGAGGACAGCTTTGTCTTCTCCTTGATTTTAGTGGAATTGCTTTTAAGTTTCTCTCTATTTAATTTGATGTTGGCTATAAGTTTGCTGCATATTGCCTTCATTATACTTAGCTATGGGCCTTACATCTCTGATCTCTCCGAGATGTTTTTCATGAAGAGGTGTTAGACTTTTCAGTATCTAATAAGATGATCATGTTTTTTTTTTTTTTTTCCTTTCAGGTTGTTTATATGATGGATTACATTGATCGGTTTTCGTTTGTTAAACCATCCCTGGATCTCTGGAAAGCAGTCTACTTGATCATGGTGGTGGATATTTTTGATGGGTTCTTGGATTCGGTTTGAGAGTATTTTATTAAATATTTTTACACCAATATTCATGAGGGAACTTCATTTGAAATTCTTTTTCTTTCTTTAGTCATTGGATGGTTAGGTTTTAGGGTGTCAGTAGCTCCATAAGAATGAGTTTAGCAATGTTCCCTCTTTTTCTAATTTGTAAAAATAGTTTGAGCAGTATCTGAATTCCTCTTCATGGAAAGTTTGGTAAAATTATGTATTAAACCCATCTGCTTGTTTTGGTTGGTATACTTTTAATGACTGCTTCTATTTCTATGGGACAGTTTGAATTGTTCACTCAATCTTTATTTAACGTTGTTGAGTGAAATTTTTCAAGAAAATTGTCCATTTCATTAAGATTTTTCAGTTTTGTGGAATATAGATTTTTGAAGAATGATTAACAATTCTTTGAATCTTCTCAGTGCCAGTTGTATGTCCCCCTTTTCATTTCTGATTTTGTTAATTTGGATAGTGTCTCTTTGCCTTTTAGTCAGATTTGCTAGAGGTTTGTCTATCTTGTTGATTTTCTCAGAGAACCAGCTCTTGGCCTCGTTGACTATTTGCTTTGTTTATAAGTTATTGATTTTCAGCCCTGGGTTTGATTATTTACTGCTGTCTACTCCACTTGGGTGTGTTTCCTTGTTTTTGTTCTAGGGCTTCTAGGTGTGCCTTTAAATTACTAGTATGAGAACTCTCCAATTTCTTTTTGAAAGTACTTAGTGTTATGAACTTTCCTCTTAGTACTACTTTCATTGTATCTCATAATTTTGATATGTTGTGCCTTCATGTTCATTGAATTTTAGGAAGTCTTTAATTTCTTTCTCTTTTTTTCCCTCTAGCTCAGAGGTCATTGAGTAGATAGATATTCCGTTTCCGTGAGTTTTTGGGCTTTCTCTTGTTTCTGTTATTGTTGAAATCTAGTTTTAAGCCATGATGGTCTGATAAGACAAGATGTTATTTAAATTTTCTTGTACCTGTTGAGGCTTGCTTTGTGTCTGAGTTTCGAAATTGCTCCATGTGGTGCTGAGAAGAATTTATATTCTTTTGTGTTTGGGTGAAAAATTCTGTAGATATCTATTAGATCCATTAGATTCATATGACCTTTGTTATTTTCATTATTTCTCTGTTTGGTTTCTGTCTCATTGAGGTATCCATTAGTGACAGCAGTATGTTGAATTTCCCACTATTATTTTCTGGGGTTCTATGTCAGATTTGAGTTTCAGAAATGTTTCTTTTCTGAATGAGGGAGCCCTTGCATTTGGGGCATGAATGTTCAGAATTGAGATGTCTTCTTGGTGGATTTTTTTTCCCTTGGATGCATATAAAGTGTCCTTCCTCATCTCTTTTCATTGAATTCGGTTGAAAATCTATTTTATTCAGCACTAGAATGACTACTCTAGTTTGCTTTTTGGGAGCTTTGTTTAGAAAATCTTCCTCCAGTCATTTACTCTGTTATAATGTCTATCTTTGTTGTTGAGGTATATTTCTTGTAAGCAGCAGAATGTCAAATTCTATTTTTGTATCCATTCTATTAGCCTGTTTCTATTTATTGGGGAGCTGAGTCCATTGATGTTGAGTGATATTAATGACCAGTGACTGTTAATTCTTGATATTTTGATGGTGGTGGTGGTATGTACGATTTATTTCTTTTGGTTTAGCTGATGTGTGAGTATTTATTTCCTGTATTTTCTTGGATATAGTTAGCCTCCCTGGTTTAGAGTTTTCCTTCTACTATCTTCTGTGGAGCTGGATTTATGAATAGTTAATGTTTAAATTTGGGTTTGGCATAGAATATCTTGTTTTCTCTATCTATGTTGATTAAGAGTTTTGCCTGATAGAGTAGTCTGAGATGACATCTGTGTTCTCTTAGGGTCTGTAAGATATCTGTCCAGGCCTTCTAGCTTTTAGAGTCCTTGTTGAGAAATTGAATGTAATTATGACAGGTCTGCCTTTATATGTTACTTGGCATTCCTCCCTTGCAATTTTTAATATTTTTGTTTGCTCTATACATTTAGAATTTTGATTATTATGTGGCAGGAAAATTTCCTTTTTTGGTCCAGTTTATTCGGTGTTCTGGATGCTTCTTGTATATTTATAGGCATCTCTTTCTTTAGGCTGGACAGGACTAAGGTGCACAGGCTTTTTGCGAAAGAGAGCATCTTGGGAAGAAGAAGCTTGCTGGAAGGGAAGCCAGGAGCAAACAAGGAGGACACACCATGGGGTAGATCCATGTGACCTGGAACATCGACATAGTGTAGAGAATAATAGCCCAAAGGGACGTATGTATATATGGGGTTATATTTGGGTAATAGAATTATGAGCTAGCTTAGATGGTCTAGGATTGTACAACCCAGGCCTAAAATCTGTGTGTATTCATTTATAATGGCAGGTTAAGTACTAATATCCACTGGTCAAATAAATATAATATAAATACTGGGTAAATCATTTAATTAGCCATTTTTCCCTACATATGGTTCCCAGCATATGACAATTAGAATCTATGCTTACAGCCTGAGAAGGCCCAGATGAAAAGTAATTTCCTAGCCAAAGAATGAGGAGCTGAACCCTAATACATTCCAAAGATGCAACTCCCTTAACAAAAGCTACTGCCTTACAGCAAAGGTGGAAAGCTTAGCTCCCCTTATATGCTAAATAACCAGCACCCTTCTAAACATAGCTTGAGAACAGAATTAACTGCCTAGATTAAAAATGGCGAAATTCATAATGTCTCAATATGTTTGGATTCCAATTGAGTTTGTTTCTCTTACTATACAGATGATTTTTACACTGACAATTGTGGTTCTATATATACTTTTTGAGAAAGATTTGACTAGGATGGCTTAAGGAAGAGAATTTACAGATGCAATGCTAAATTGCCAACAATGATAATGGAGGAAGGAGGGAGGCCTTTCCTGATAGATAATACAAAATTGATGGCAGCTGGAGCTGAGAGCTCCCTGGCTATGAGGCGCTTGTAAGGGCTTTCTGGGAAGGGTCCACCAATGAAATACAGTTGCAACTAGCTTCCAAGGTATAATGAACAAAACTTTAATTGCAGCACGGGATGGTATGGTTAGACCATGACTTTTGGAATGGTGTTTCTTTGCTTGATTTTTGATTAGATGTCTTTGATTTTCCTATATTGGGAGGTAAAAAAGATACATTTATTGTTTGGCAATGCTAAAGTATAAGAGATTTTTATATGTAGAGAAAGGGGTCACAAGCCAGTCTCCTCAAATGTGTGGCTCCCACTGTAATGTCAGAAGCCAGGACCCTCGCCTCTCACCCTCACCCCCTACCTCTCCCCACCTGCACAATGTTCCCTGCAGCTTCATACTGCCTGGCAACCGCAAAGTTCCAGGTTGGCAGTTACAGATTGATTCAAAGCAGTGTACCGTGTCTTCTGAAGAAAAATGGGTTGGCAGTTACAGATTGATTCAAAGCAGTGTACCGTGTCTTCTGAGAAAAATGGGTAGATCATACAATGTCCAGGGCACAGGCCAAGAAGATTCTGTATTTTCCCACCACTTGGCCCCTCTCACCTCCTCCCCTTGTAAAACATATTATAAAAAGGCGCTTTGCGCTCAAATACACGGCTCTTGACAAGCAATTGCTTCCTTGAGTCCTTTCCCTCTCTTGCCCATTCTTTTTACAGGTTGCGGTCCTCCTCGCCCCCACGAATTACTAGGACCCACGGGTCGGGTCATGTGGTGCCCAATGTGGGGCTCGAGGCATGGACCCCTCCGGACGGACTCTCGACGAAGCGTGTACACGACATTAAGACTGAGCGAGACAGCGATCGTCACCCGCGACCTGTCGTCCTTGAGTGAGTCTATTTTCATTTCCGTCCCATAAGAATGGGTCATTCTCTGTCAAAGGAGGCGTCCTTTGTAAAGGACCTCAAACATACACTCAGAGAGAGAGGAATAAGGGTTAAAAAAAAGGATCTTATAAATTTCTTTGTGTTTATTGATAAAAGCTGTCTGTGGTTCATAATAGATGGTCCTACTATTCATCCAAAGAAATGGCAAAAGGTAGGCTGTGAGTTAAATGAAAATATCAAAAATGAAGACAATTCTCCTCTTCCTGCGACAATTTTCTCTTTCTGGGGTATTATTAGGGACATTATTGAAGATGCTGATAAGGATATAGGAAAACGTCAACTTTTGTCTGTTGCAGAATATTGTCTGTCACAGTCCAGGCCAAATTCTACCCGCTCTTCTCATCACCCCTCTCGGTCTCTGTCTCAGGCCTCCGTTCCTTTCACTCTTATAGACATCTCCCCTGAACAGGACTCCCCTCCTTCTGATCTGCCTCGCCTTTATCCAGATTTGCATTCTCTCCAGCCTCCTCCTTTTGATTCTCCAGCTGTCTCCAACCTGGGGAATCCCTCCTCCACTCACCTTTGCAACCCTGTCCTTCAAAAATCTGCTTCCCTCTGTCCTCCCTGCCTTCCTATTAAACAACATTCTTCTTCTCCTCTGCCACCCTCTCAGCCGACAGCTCTGGCCGCTCTCCCCGACCCAGAGCCTTTGGGACCCTGTGGTGCCACCTCCCTTGAGGATGAAGCTGCCCGCTATCAAAATCCTGACTGGCCTCCTCTCACCGCGCCTTCTGCCTTTCCAACCTTCCCTATCACCTCGCCTAACTGTCTTTCTGATATGCCAGACTGCCTTGCTTCTCAGGTTCGTGAACTGACAGACATCTTCCACCTCCAAAAACAAGTTTCATGTCTCTCGGTCCTTTGTTCTTCCTCTGCCCCTCCTCCAGATTCTCTCCACCTAGCCTTTCCAGTCACCCGGTCACAGGTCTCTCCCTTACAGGCACCCGCAGCCTCTGATTCCGAGTCCCGACAGACTCTACCACCTCCCCCAGCTGCTTGGTCCAGTGCTCGGCGTCCCCCCTCCTCCATGCCTGTCGCACCTCCCCCCTCCCGCTTTGTGCCTACTTCCTCTTCTCGTCCTTCTCACAAGCCCTCTGGAACAACTCGTCCCCGACCTGAGACTGAGGCTGATTCCTCTGAGGATGAGTCCAATTCAGAAATTGACAATTAAAGTGATAACAAAGATACAAGTAACCCCACAGTCTTTAAAGAACTCCGTTTTAAACATCTTGAAAAGTTAAATTCGGCCATTAGAAATTATGGCCCCAATGCTCCCTTCACTCTCTCCCTCCTTGAGAGTCTCGGTGGAGGTGGATACTTAACTCCCAATGAATGGATCACTGTTGCCCAGTCAGTCCTGACTCAGGGACAGTTCCTTTCTTGGAAGGCTGATTGGGCCAACCGCTGCAGGTCTCAGGCACAAGCCAATCTCTCGAGCACACGCTCGCCCTCCAACAAGTGGACGCTTGATAAATTCCTAGGTTGAGGAAAATATGCCTCTAACCAAATACAAAAAAAATTTTCTTTGGGTCTCTTAGCTCAGTCATCTTCAGCAGCTATGAGTGCCTGGAGAGCCATTCCCATGAAAGGCTCGGTTCTTTCTCCCTTGACTAAGATTACTCAAGGCAATCAAGAAGAGTTTTCAGATTTTGTTGCTCGCCTCCTAGAGGCAGCTGAGAGGTCCTTGGGACCTGGCCAGGGAGAAAATAAACTTCTCCAATAGCTTGCTTATGAAAATGCTAATTCTGCCTGTAGGGCTGCCCTTCGAAGAAAATATAAAGATAAAAGCTTGGATGAAATGATCCGTATCTGCAGAGATGTAGATCCCTTTGCCCAAAAGGTCTCACAAGCCATCCATCTGGCTATGGGAGCAGCCACTAGTGGTAGAGCCACCGTGTCCGCCTGTTTCAAATGTGGTCAACTGGGTCATTTTGTTAAACAGTGCCCTCAAGGTAAACTTACAACTCTACCCCACCCTCAGCTAAGGGTAGAGCATCCACCTCCAATGACCCCTTGCCCTCGCTGCAAGCGAGGCAAACACTGGGCTAATTCCTGCCACTCCAAAACTGATATTCTGGGCAATCCCCTTCCGGGAGATGGGATGCGGGGCCAGCCCCAGGCCCCTCAGCCAGTCTCCTTCCTGCCGGCCTCGGGGAACACCCAGACAGGGCCACACCAAACCCTCCATCAACAACTCCCAAACCAACCTCAGCCCTCCATAGGGCTACCCCAGGGAGCGCAGGATTGGACCTCTGTACCTCCTCCAATACAATATTAGAACCTGAAGGAGGAGTTCAGATAATCCCTACTGGTGTCTTTGGGCCTCCCCCACCCCAGATTTACTTTCTTATCTTGGGCAGAGTGTCTGCCACACTCCAAGGCATTACTATCTTCCCTTCGATTGTTGATAACGATAACGATTACTCTGGGGAAATCAAAGTGCTGGCCTCTAGCTCCAGAGGGCCTCTTCACATCCGCTGGGGACAACGCCTTGCACAGGCCCTCCCCCTTCCACTGGACACCTCAACACCCCCCTTGGGCTCATCCCAGGGTGCCTCCACCCCAGGGTCCTCTGATGTCTATTGGGTCCAAAAACTCTCACAAGAACGCCCACAGCTAAAACTTAAATTCAATGGCAAAACCTTTGAGGGCATTCTTGATTCAGGAGCGGACTCCACAGTTATCTCACAGGCCTCCTGGCCCCCCTCTTGGCCCTGTCAGCCTTCTTTAACCCACCTCCAAGGCATTGGTCAGTCCACCAACACCCTTCAGAGCTCCCAATTGCTAACTTGGGAGGATCCTGAGGGTAATATTGGACATGTTAGGCCATTCATTGTACCTGGCCTCCCTATAAACTTATGGGGTCGAGATGTATTGAGTCAAATGGGAGTCCTTATGTTTAGCCCCTCTATGGCTATTACCCACCAGATGCTGGATCAGGGGTTCATCCCTGGACAAGGCTTGGGCAAAAACAACCAAGGGATTCCCACCCCAATTGCTGTTACACCAAAAACCTCATGCTCAGGACTAGGTTATGATTCAAATTTTTCTTAAGGGCCATTGCTCCTCCTGCACGCCAGGCAGATAAAATCACCTGGAAGTCAGATTCCCCTGTCTGGATGACCAATGGCCCCTCCCCCAACATAAACTTTCAGCGGCCATGCAGTTAGTGCAGGAACAATTAGATGCTGGCCACATTGAACCCTCCACCTCCCCTTGGAATATACCCATTTTTGTGATACAAAAGAAAAGGGGTAGATGGAGACTGCTCCAGGACCTCAGAGAAATTAACAAGACTATGGTCCCAATGGGAGCTCTCCAGCCTGGTCTCCCCTCCCCCGTAGCAATACCTAAGGGTTACAACAAGATGGTTATTGACTTAAAAGATTGTTTTTTCTGTATTCCCTTACATCCAGAAGATAGTAAGCGCTTTGCCTTTAGCCTCCCCATTGTTAATTGCATTGGGCCATCTCCACGATTTGAGTGGAGGGTCTTGCCTCAGGGGATGGCCAATAGTCCCACCCTTTGTCAAAAATTTGTGGCACAGGCCATCGACCCTTTTCGCCTTAATTACCCTGAGTTGTATATCATCCACTATATGGACGACATCCTTTTGGCCGGCCCTGATGAGACCACCTTACTCAGGGTTGGCCAGGAGTTGGTAACTGCCCTTCAAGACCTTGGGTTGCAGATTGCTCCCAAGAAGGTCCAGCTACAACCCCCATACTTATTCCTGGGCTTTGAACTTCACCCCTCTAAGGTCCTCTCTCAAAAAATTGAACTCAGAAAAGATTCCTTACAAACACTCAATGATTTTCAACGCCTTTTGGGGGACATAAATTGGTTACGCCCCTATTTAAAATTAACAACTGGAGAGCTCAAGCCTCTATTTGACATTCTTTGAGGAGACTCTGACCCCTCCTCCCCCCCCCCCGCTTTAACCCCTGAAGCCACTTCCACCCTTAAGCTCGTGGAAAAAGCCATTCAACAACAGACTGTTACCTATTATTCTCCAACCTCCTCCTTATGGCTATTGGTTCTTCCCACTGTGTTTGCCCCCACAGGACTGTTGTGGCAGACTAAACCTTTATATTGGCTTCATTTGCCCGCCACCCCTCCTAAAATACTACCTGTCTACCCCTCCTTAGTGACACAAATTATAAGGATGGGAAGAGAAAATTCCCTGAGACTCTTTGGTAAAAACCCTGACCTAATCATCATCCCCTATGATGCCGCCCAAGTCCGATGGTTACTTCAGACTTCAGATGAATGGGCCGTTAGCTGTATTTCATTTCAGGGAAAGATAGACAACCACTATCCCTCTGATAAGCTCATAGAGTTTCTTGAACATCAAGTGGTGGTCTTCCCTAAAGCGACAAAGAACTCCCCCATTCCTCAAGCACTACTGATCTTTACAGATGGGTCCTCCTCTGGGGTCGCAGCCTTTAGCATAGGTGGACAGGTCTCTAGATTTCAGACCAAATTTTCCTCAGTACAGTTGTTGGAATTGGTTGCTGTTATTCAGGTATTTAAGACTTTCCCAGATTGTGCTTTTAATCTTTTCACTGATAGTGTGTCGCATCCCCCCTTGTCCAGCAAGGAATGACGCAACTCACAAAAGCTCTTCTCCAGCAGTTTATTCAGGTCCCTTGAAAACAGTCTTCCGAAAATAATGGGGCAGACCCAACCCACAGGCTAAATACTAAATGAACAGCCAGTCAAGTAAAGCCAAGTGGTGCTATCTTAGAGGCCTACATATGTGGAAGCAAGCCAGATCAGCGGTCTTTGCCAAATATGAACTTATTATCATAGAGAGCACTCACCGTCGGGCTGGTGGAAGGCGGAGACCAGCGCCATCTTTAGGGCACGGCACTTCGCAGCTCTCTACAATAGTGCATATGTGGCTCAATCTGTGCCTTTGTTAGAGACTGTTCCCTTTATACGGCCGTCTACCAATGCCTCCCCCCTCTTTGCTGATCTTCAAAAGATTATTCTAGCTAGATCCCACCCATTCTTTGTGGGTCACATACGTGCCCACTCTGGTCTTCCTGGACCTCTGAGCGAGGAAAATGACCTCATTGACAGGGCTACTCCAGGGTCTCCATCCAGCCGGTGACCTTGCCCCTACCCTTTGACCCTATACAACAAGCACAAAAAGCCCACCAATTACATCATCTCAACGCCCAGACCCTCCAACAGATGTTCTCTATTACCCGGGAACAGGCACGCCAGATAGTGCGTCAGTGTCAAGGATGTCTCACCCTCCTACCCGAGGTACATGTTGGGGTAAATCCTCGTGGCCTCACTCCAGGAGAAATATGGCAAATGGGTGTTACTCACTTTGCCCCTTTTGGCAAGCTTAAATATATACATGTTTCTATTGATACTTTTAGTGGCTTTCTCTGCGCTTCACTTCAAACTGGTGAAGCTACCAAAAATGTTATTAATCATATGATTTCTTGCCTTGCCTTTCTTTATGCCCATACCTAAAATGCTCAAGACTGACAACGGCCCTGGGTATACCAGCGCCTCCTTCAAGCAGTTTTGTGCCCAGCTTAATATTAAACATGCCACTGGTGTCCCATATAACCCCCAAGTCAGGGCATTGTAGAAAGGGCACATCAGACCTTAAAAAATATGCTCTTAAAATTACAACATTCAGGGGGCATCTTATACCCCCAAAAGGGAAATCATAAAACTTTACTAAGTCATGCACTGTTCGTTCTCAATTTTTTAACCCTTGATGAAAGAGGAAAGTCTTCAGCAGACAGATTCTGGCACCCCACTACAGCAGACTCCTATGCCAAAGCCATGTGGAAAGATCCATTAACACACAAATGGAATGGTCCCGACCCAGTCCTCATCTGGGGGAAAGGACATGCATGCATATATGATTCCAAGGAACAAAATGCCAGATGGCTGCCAGAAAGACTGGTAAAATTAGCTAACTCCACCCCAGGGGCACCCCCTGAGAATGGTCCTTAACTGTGCTTCCTTTCAGAAAAATGCATCCAGTCACCTTGCTCCTCCTGTTCACGCTCTGGATTTACCTGCCTGTGAGTACCACCCCCCAACGCTCCCCATACCAGATTTATAATTTTACTTGGGTCATAATCAACCAAGCGGGGAGACATTGTTAATTCCAGCTCCTCCCTTGGAGTCCGGCCTTCATGGCCCCCTCTAGAGGTAGACCTTTGTGCCCTTGCCTTGGCAGCTTCTCCTTATTGGGGTACTCCCGATTATTATTGGCCCCAATCCTCAGCCCACGAGGATTCTGATTACTCCACTAATCCTGGATGCAGTAATACTGTCCGCAGAACAGCCCTTGCACTTAATACAGGGGGGATATATGTGTGTCCTGGACCCACCCATAGAGACTGGTCCTTAAATTATCGGTGTGGATTTGATGCTGACTATTTTTGTGCATCCTGGGGGTGCAAGACCACTGGAGACACCTATTGGAAACCTTCCTCATCTTGGGACTTTATTACTGTGAGACGTAAGTTTCCAGTTAAGCGGGTTTATGGTCCCAATGAATAACCCCTTAATTCTGACTGTGGCCCCTCTAGCAAGCTTAAAGGATGGTGTAATCCCCTGGTTATTAACTTTACCCAAAAGGCTAAGAACCAGGACTAGACCCAGCGTGGTCTCCAATGGGGAATTCGCCTTTATAAAATGGGCTCAGACCCAGGACTCACCTTTACAATAAAGCTTCTTAAGATCATCCCCAATAAACATATTGCCGCTGTAGGTCCCAATCCTGTTTTACAACAACCTTCAAAGCCTCTCAATCCAGACCCCAAAGCCTCCAAACCCACGGTTGCCACCCCGGGTGCCTTGCCCTCATCCTCTCCCTTGATACCTTTGACTACCATGTTTCAGCCCACTGTTCCTAAGAGCCCTCTTAGTTCTGCTGACCTCATTGTTTCCTTGGTAAATGCTTCTCTTGAGGCTATCCACAACACCAGCAATCCTAATTATCAAGAATGCTGGATTTGCTTTTCACCTACTCCTCCCTTCTACTAGGGAATAGCTATCCTCTCCCCTCCCACCTTTACCAATGATAGTAACAGAGTTCTTCACCTGAAGGAGATCTTACCCTTAGCTCCATTTCAGGAATAGGCCTCTGCCTCCTAGGACCCTCCATGCTCCCCCCTAGGGACTTGATTCCGGTGTGCAATCAGACACTGATCCTTAATGACACCTTTCAATTCACCCTGGCACCCAACGGTACATATTTCACCTGTGCTTCTGGCTTGACCCCTCATATATACATTCCCACCTTTTTATCTTCCAGAGATTACTGTGTAGTTGTTACCATTCTCCCACATTTTCTCATTCATGACCCAGAATCCTTCCTCAACTTCATAGATCGAGGACCCTCTCTGAGAACCAAGAGAGAACCCCTGACTGCCCTCACCTTGTCTGTTGTACTAGGAATCAGTTTTATCAGAGCAGGCACAGGTATCGCTTCCTTGGTGACTTCCAATAATCACTATGCTCATCTCCAATCCCTCATTGACAAAGACTTAAATAATTTAAGAGAAGGAATACAAGACCTTAAGGATTCTGTGGCTTCTCTTTCTGAGGTAGTGTTGCAGAACAGGAGAGGACTTGACCTTGTCTTCCTTAAGGAAGGGGGTCTCTGCGTGGCTCTCAGAGAAGAATGTTGCTTTTACTCTGATAAGACAGGCCTTGTTCAAAATAGTCTGGACAAGGTTAAAAAGAGTTTAGAAGAAAGAAAAAGAGCCAGAGAACAACAGGAGTCATGGTATCAAAATTGGTTCTCTACCTCTCCTTGGCTCACCACCCTGTTGCCTAGTTTACTAGGACCCCTTGTTGGCATTTTCTTGCTTCTCTCGTTTGGCCGTTGGGCTTTTAACCGTCTCACAAGTTTTGTTAAGAACCAGGTTGATTCTGCCATCAAGAAGCCGGTCGAAATTCATTACCATCAACTAAAGACTAAAGAAGATCCTGAAGTGATTCTGCCAGAGACTGGCACAGCTGCCAGCCCCCCTGCCTCCCCCTACAGCCAACCCTTAGACTTCCACACCCTCAAGAAGGATTCATGGTATGCCTGGCTCTGCCCTCGCTTCTCTCGCTAGGGAGCCTGGCCTCTTGATCACCCCAACAAAAATTGGCCTTTTTCCTAAACTAAAACCTGCCTTTGATATGGCCCTCTATATCGGGAAGTCTTCCTTTATGACAATACTACACCCCAGCTGACAAACGGCTGATAACCTGGGCATTCACAAAGGGATTAGGACGGCTGTGAGTTAGCCCCATGATGGGATTATTGTAGGTCCACTTCCCAGGGGCCCACCCAATGCAGCCGAAAAGGAGTGCGTGGTGCTGGGAGTGGGTGCAGCCTACATAGCCTAAGACAGGGCCCTCACCCTCCTTTCACCCACCTCGGGGTTCCTTGATGTTGTCTATCATCATCAGCCTAAAGCCTTTGACCATCAGCGTGACTCGCCTCACACCAGTGTCTTGGGGTTGTGAACTTGTCCGAGACCTCCTATGATTAGACCTCCAAAATTCTAAATTCACGTAGTTGGGATTGATCACAAGACGCCCTCTCTATCTAAACAGAGAAGGGGGAGACGTCAGAAGCCAGGACCCTCGCCTCTCACCCTCACCCCCTACCTCTCCCCACCTGCACAATGTTCCCTGCAGCTTCATACTGCCTGGCAACCGCAAAGTTCCAGGTTGGCAGTTACAGATTGATTCAAAGCAGTGTACCGTGTCTTCTGAGAAAAATGGGTAGATTATACAATGTCCAGGGCACAGGCCAAGAAGATTCTGTATTTTCCCACCACCTGGCCCCTCTCACCTCCTCCCCTTGTAAAACATATTATAAAAAGGCACTTTGCGCTCAAATACACGGCTCTTGACAAGCAATTGCTTCCTTGAGTCCTTTCCCTCTCTTGCCCATTCTTTTTTCAGGTTGCGGTCCTCCTTGCCCCCACGAATTACTAGGACCCACAGGTCAGGTCACTGTAAAACTGGTTTCAAGAGAGATTTAGGCTAAGGAAGATATGTTAATTGTTGTTTGTGATCATGCATACCTTTAATCCCAGTATTTGGGATTCAAAGACAGGTGGATCCCTGACCTTCACCAAGGTCATCCTGGTCTACAAAATAAATCCAAGACAAGGATATACAGAAAAAACAAGTCTCAAAAGAAAAAATAAAAATGAAAAAGAAAAATGTTAATTGTGACAAATTATATATTTTCCGAGCAAAGAGACAAAATACCAAAGAAGATAAGAGAAGACCAGATGGTCCAGCTCAAAGACTGTTCCAGCCAGGAATTCAATAAAGCCCTGAACTTTCCCACCCAAAGTTCAGCTTTGGTCTACAAACTGCTCAAGACATTCAAATTGCTGATCACATAGACACTGGACATCAAATGTTACAATTAACTTACTTAATCATTTTTTCATTTTTGGGACCCCCCCCCAAACAGGTTTTTCTATATCCAAATTCAACAGAAAGTAATTTTAAGAGAGTGATGCCCCATTCCCAAAAGGTAGAGGGATAGTATTTTGGTCATTTGATGTGATATAAAGTTGTTTAGAGGTAATAGTTAAATTGTTAAATGGTCTTATTAAGCAAGGTATAGGAGGTTAGACTCAAGGACTTTTCTATTTCTTTTAACTTTCTCAATCCTTCTTTCTCTCTTAAATAGGGAGGAAGGACTTGAAAAAAAAAAGAAGGGGGATGTATGTATATAATATAGAAATGATAAGATATAAGGATAGATTATTAAATCTGCTCTGAAACGTAAAACTATTGTTATTCTTAAAATAAGGTTATCTTTTGATACATTGGTATAGAATTTTGTATATTGATAAAAAATTAAGATTAATTTTGATAGAGTTTTACAGTTTGCTTGTTCAAAGATGATAGATAGATAGATTTATAAATAAATCAATAGATGTCTTCAAAACCCTCAGAGACATACAGAAAATTACATTTAAAGATGTTTTAATTATTTTAAGAATTTTTTGACTTAAGACAGTCAGCTCCTGACAGCTCCCATTTTCTTGGAAGAAAACAATGAGCATCAAAAAAAAAAAAAAAATCTCCCATCAGGAGATAATTCCTACTAGAAAAAATGTCCCAACTTTCTCAACAGACTGCATGCAGTCCAAAGATGGACCAGAGCTTAAATACAGGTAAGTTGATGTCTTGACTCTGCAGAGACAGATGGGAAAATCCTTATTTCTTGCTGCACAATTATTTCTATGAGATATGTTTGGGAAGAAGGCTGAAGATGATGCTCCAATGGCATGGAGAGATATTTGGGACTGTCTAGGCAACAAACTGTCATATTTCTTTTTGGAAGGTGCCCTTCTGTGGTTCCTATTCACTCAAATAATAACTTTATCCCTTCTATGTCTTTGATGGGGTTGAAAGCACAATAGCTATAAAATTTCAACTAAACTTGAGTTATTTAGGATTTAAAAGGAAATATAGGATATGATAAAAAATATTTAGGTTCAGAACTTTAGACACACCAAGATAGATGATTTTTTTTCTTCTTCAAGATTGCCTGATACAAATAGCTAAACATTATGTATGTACTTTTTATATATAATTTTCTTGATTGTTTCATATTTGATCTTATTGTTTTTACTATATGAATTTTAAAAATTAGCCTTTTTATTAGACAAAAGGAAGGAAATGATGGGGTGGTGTTAAGCTTTCTAAATGTTGATTGGTCCTGCTTGCTGTCTGTTACTTTGTCTCTGATTGGTTAAATAAATGCTGAAGCCTGGAGATTGGGCAAAGATGGAGGTAGGCAGGACTAAGGTGCGTAGGCTTTTTGAGAGAGAGAGAGCATCTTGGGAAGAAGCTCACCAGAGGAGAAGCCAGGAGTAAACAAGGAGGACCCAGCATGGGGTAATTAGAGAAGATCCTTCTTCATGGCCTGGAACATTGGTGTAATGTGGAGAATAATAATCCAAAGGGACATATGTATATATGGGCTTATATTTGGGTAATAGAATTATGAGCAAGCTTAGATGGGCTGGGATTGTACAACTCAGGCCTAGGCTTGTTTAAAATCCACACGGTGTCTCTGTGTATTCATTTATAATGGCGGGTTAAGGACTAACAGCCACCGATCAATTAAATATAATATAAATACTGGGTAAATCATTTAATTAGCCATCTTTTCCTACAATGCTGATTAAAAGTTTTGCCTGGTATAGTAGTCTGAGATGACATCTGTGTTCTCTTAGGGTCTGTAAGATATCTGCCCAGGCCCTTCTGGCTTTTAGAGACCTTGTTGAGAAATCAAATATAATTCTGACAGGTCTGCCTTTATATGTTACTTGGCCTTTCTCCCTTGCAACTTTTAATATTTTTTGTTTTCTTTATACATTTAGTATTTTGATTATTATGTGACAGGAAAATTTCCTTTTTTGGTCCAGTCTATTTGGTGTTCTGGAAGCTTCTTGTATGTTTATAGGCATTTCTTTCTTTAGGTTGGGGAAATTTTCTTGTATGATTTTGTTGAAAATATTTCAAGGGTAATCTTCTCCTTAAGCCATTACTGTTATCCTTAAGTTTGGTCTTTTTATAGTATCTCAAATTTCTTGAGTATTTTTTGTCAGGAATTTTTAGATTTAGCATTTTCTTTCAATGGTTTATTGATTTCTTGAATCATATCTTCTATAGTTGGGATTCTCTCTTCCATCTCTTGTATTCCGTTGGAGATGCTCATGTCTGTAGTTTCTGCTCTCTTTCCTAGGTTTTTCAACTCCATGATTCCCTCAGCTTGTGCTTTCCTTGTGGCCTCTATTTCCATCTTCAGAACCTGGACAATTTTACTGACTTTATTCAATTGTTTACTTGTATTTTCCTGTATTTTTAAGGAGATTTATTTATTTCTTCTCTAAGGACCTATATCAACTTTATAGGTATAACCTGAGGTCATATTCTTTTGCTTTAGGCTGTGTCAGGGTGTCCAGGGCTTGTTGAAGTAGAATTTTTAGGTTCTAGTGATGCCACATAGACCTGGCTCTTCTTCTTTATGTCTTTACAGTGGCCTTTAGCTGTCTTATTGTTCTCGCTGTTGACTGGATGTTCCTGATGTTGTCTGGATTCCTCAAGGAGGCAAGGAGATCCTTGGGCCTGGCTGATCCTCTTCTGGTTGTGCCCCTGGTGAGCCTGGCAGACTCACTGGTGTCCTGCAAGCTGTATCTTGGGTAGGCTGAAAAAGAGATAGGCAGGGTCTAACCTCTCTGATATTCTCCTAGTTCTGTCCCCATAGAGTTGTCGAGAGGCTTGGCAGAGTTTAACCTCTTTGGGCCTGGATAGCAGCAAGCCTGTATGTTCCTGAGGCTGGCAGGCCTCCTTGTAGAGAGCTGCGATGTGCCGCGCCCTAAAGATGGCGTCGGTTTCCGCCTTCCACCAGCCCGACGGTGAGTGCTCTCGGTGGTAAACAAGTCCATATTTGGCTTAGACCGCTGATCTGGCTTGCTTCCACATACGTGGGCCTCTAAGATAACACCACGTGGCTTTACTTGATTGGCTGTTCATATAGTATTTAGCCTGTGGGTCGGGTCTGCCCGGGCATTCGGAAGACTGTTTTCAAGGGACCTGAATAAACTGCTGGAGAAGAGCTTTTGTGAGTTGCGTCATCCTTGCTGGTCGAGGGGGACGCGACACCTCCTCATGTGGGAAGGTTGTGGAACAGGGGAATAAGGGTACAGACAGTATGCATATCACCTCTGCTGGCTGTCACCCTGGAGTACTGGAGAGAGGCTGTGTAGGATCTATCCTTTTTGATCCTATGTGCCAACAAGTCTGGATGTTCCTGTGTCTGGTGTACCGCTTCAGGTAAGAAGGTTGTGGAAAGAGGAGTTGGGAGTGCTGGCAGCTTTAGCTCACCTTTCTTAGCCATTTTCCTGGAGGGCTGAGGAATGACTGGGGAGAGTCTAATCTCTCTCAAAAATACAAATTTTTAAAAGTTCAATTGTACATGAACCAGTTGTGTATCTATGCATTAGAAAGGAACAATACAAAAAAGAAAATTTACAAAATAATTTCATTGTGTTAATCTATGTTCAGTGTTGCTCCATTCATAATAGCCAGGAAATGGAAAGCGACCAGATATCAATCTACTGAAATGGATAATTAAAATGTAGTGAATGCACACAATAGACTTTTATCCATCTGTTAAGAAAAATGAAAATATGAATTTCACAGGTAAGTGGATGGAGCTAGAAATAATAATTCTGAATGAATCAACACATAACTAGAAACATAAGTGCTATGTGTTTTTTCTCATTTATAAATATTAACTTTGAATCATTAGATATATATAATCCATTTGAAATTTTCACAGAGTTCAGGAAAATAGTAAAATATGAGAAGTGTAACTTTGAATGGGAAGGAGATATAACACAGTTGCATAAAGGGTTAGGGAATGAAAAAACAGGGTAGATGAGGAATTACTAATATTAATGTTTTGAAGAAGTGATAAGAAAATCCATTTCTATAGAAACTTCAGGAACACACACACATAGATGAAATGAGATGCTCTATAAAGAAGTAGCAAAGTTACTATCAGTTACAGTAATGTAACAAATGTAATGCCAGTTTGCAGGAATGGGTTATGTCTTTTAGAGGTATTGATTAGTAAAGTCCCACAGATGTTCAAACATTGTATGCTACTTTCAGTGTTCTTGGTTATTCTCTAGAGCTTGACAGTAAGACCCTATTATTGAAAGTATAATATACTGAAAGACCCGGGGGAGGGAAGTTCCTCACCAGACACTCAGGATATCACGGCCGCCCCAAAACTCGCAAGAGACCATCTTGATGCAATTGCAAGAGGTTTATTTTAGGGGGAAAAGGGGGAAAGGGGGGGGGGCTCAGTGCACTGAGGGGCACCACTCGTATCCCATGCGGGGCTAGGAGCCGCGACCCTGATTTGGGGGAGAGTCCAATATTTTATGGGGGAGCACCACAGATTAAGGGGGTGGGGGAAATTACAGGTGGGAAGTACCAGCCCAGCCCATCGTTTACCACAACCCAAGGGGGAGGGGAAATACAGCTGGAATGTACCAGTCCAGCCCATTAGTTAATCAGCGGGAAACATCCTACATCTGTTTGTCTCAGGAATGAATCTAATCTTGTTTTGTTATCTACTTTGTGGTCAGCCAGTTCCTGAAGCCCTGGGGGCCCGTGGCCCAATTGACCTTCATTCTTGGTTACAACCTGTTTATGGTCAGCTAAGTTCCGGGAATCACCTGGCGGCTGTACTGGCTCTACTGCCGACTTAGGGGGTCTTTTAATAATTTTCATTCCCTTCAATACTTGCATCTTGTAATATAATAATTAGATATGGTAATACCCTGGAATGTTTATCACTAGTGGTTACATTTAATAATGTTATAAGATGCAGTGCATGCTACCAGAAGAGAAGGGTAATTATCAATTGTACCTCGCTAGAACTCTGAGAGCTACAATGAAGAATACACAGTCAAAATATTCTCACTGTTGCTATAGTGGCATAGTATCATGGGTGTAAACAACCACTTTCTCAATGTATTTAATATTTGCTACATAAAATGACAAAAACTTGGGCATGTTTGTTAAAGAATTGCAAATCTGTGAGTAATTCCACAGTGAATATGATTAAATACTTTGTATGAAATTCTCAAATAACTAATAAAATATAAAAATTAGAAAAGTAAACTACATAAAATAAATTAGAGCAGAAAATATAAGATATTGAAAGTTACAAATCATAACTGGAAGAAATGAAAGAGAGTAAAAGTCCTCCCATGTTCATGGATTGGAATTATTTATATTCAGCAGGTTATATTATCCAAGCAAATCTATAGGAGGTTGTGGCATAGTGTGCAAGGTTTTAAATGGTTACATATTCCATGATCTATTAACATCTCTGTCCTTTTTTCTATTATTTTATTAGTTTTTTTTTTTTTATCTGTGTGTGAATTTTGTATCACACACCCAAACTCACTCATCTCCCATCTCCCCTTCAGGATCATGCTTCACCTTTGCAATCACTCCTAAAAGAGAAATAAAATTCTTATTTTGGAATCTGTAGTATGTCACAGTGTATCCCACAATATTCCCTTTTGTCCTCACCTTTTTGCTTGCAAATATTCATTACAGTGACTCATTGTACTGGTCCAAGGTCTCTGGCTTCTGATACTTTGTCATTACTGGACTCTCACTGACAATTCTTTCAGATATCCTCTTGTTGCCCTGTGAGATAGAGATCCTGTGGATTTGGGTCTGTAAAACTGTCCTCTTCATTTACTCCAGCAGTTCATCCATGGGGTACAGTTGTTAGAGTATGCCAATTCAATGATCTGGTCTGGGCCTGTAACCCCCACAACCAGGACTAGTTCTACTCTGCTCCCCGGGTAAGGTGCAGGGCCTGCTCTCCCAAGTGTTGCAGCAGGCAAGGGGCTGGGACAGATCTTCTGCTTTCATGACCCTATCAGGGCCAACTCTTCCTCCTACTACCTTTAAGGAGGGCAAAAGAGAGTAGAGGGTATCACTCCTTTGCCAATGCCACCACTCAGTGGATAAGTGTCAGGAACAGCTCTCCTGGGCTCACACCCTCAAGTCTGATACACTTTTAACCATCTAGGGCAAGCTCTATTGTACTGCCCAGAGGAGATCCAGGACCTGCACTGCTGAGTACTGCAGCATGTGAGGGGCAGGGATAGCTCTCCTGCTTTTGTGATCCATAGGGATCAGATCTCCTGTCCACCAGTGGGGTTGAGGGAAAAGGGGAGGGGAAGAGATCTCTGCCTTGCCAACAGCACTGCAAAGAAGATAAAAGGTAGGACTGGCTTTCCCACATTCACAGCTTCAGGTCTGGCTCATACACAACCCCCACATCCATGGAAAGCTGTACTTTGCTGCCCAGGAAAGGTATGGGACCTGCTCTCAGAAATTATGCAGCATGTGAGGGGCAAAGACAGATCTTCTGCTCTTGTGACCCTATTGGGGCCAGATCTTCTGTCTGCTACTGGTAGTGAGGGCAAAAGAGTGGGGAAGGAATTTCTCCCTTACCAACATCACCACAAAGCAGACAGTAGACAGGGCTTGCTCTCCAATACTCATACCCTCAGGGCCATCTCACACACAATGGCCACATCCAGGGCCAGCTGTACTCTGCTGCCCAAGAAAGATGCAGTGCCTGCCCTCCTGAGTGCTGCAGCTGATGAAGGCCTGGATCAGTTCTCCTGCTTTCATAACTCCAGGGCCAAGTTTCCCATCTGTTATAAGTGATGAGGGGTGAGGGATAGAAGGATATCTCTCCTTTGTCCATGTCATCCCAGGAAGATGAATGGTATGGACAGCTCCCCCAAGTTCACATCTTTTGTGCTAGTTCACCCACAACTCCCGAAATGTGGAGGGTCTATTCTCCTGAGTACTTCAGATGGCTAGTGGCAGAGTCAGCTCTCCTACTCTCATGCTTCCCATGATGTCTGGGTGATGCATGGACTAGTTCTGTACAGTCCTCAGACATCAATATGTCCCCAGGTGACAGAATAGACCAGGGATTTCCACCTGGCTGTGGTGGTAATGGACCCCTGCTGGTGAAGAGCCATGGACCTAGATATGGCCCCTGGTGGCAGCTGAGACCAGGACCCCACCATAGTCCTAGGTGGTATACTGGCTTGTACCTCATTATCCTCAAGTCTCCAATTCTTCCTCTCTTCATTGTGCCATACTCTTTTTCTCTTCCATTTCTCCACCACCTACTTGTTTCTCTTAGTGATGGCTGTGGTCTCTGAGTGCTTGGATTTGTCTCTTGTGTGCTATGCCCCACTTGTGAATTGTACATTATGGCACCTGAGAGGGTTTGTCTCCAGTATGGTCTGACACCCACACCTGCATGGCACTAGACTGGTGTTCATCTCAGACTAGCTCCCTGTCCTGGCCCCATGGCATTATTCTGTTTGTTTTCTCTGGCTCTCTCCTTGCCCAGGTCTCCTGAGTGGCCAACTGTCTGGGGTCCTTGGTGTCAGGCAGAGCTCTTCGATTCTCTAGCTTGCTTCCTGTCCTGGGACCCCATCTGAACATGCCTGTTGTTGGACTTGTGGTCATCAGAGGGTACCTCCTTTTCCAGTCACTTTGTCACCAAACTGGTGGTGGTATCAGGTTTGATTTTTTTTCAGGGAATACTAATCTACTAATCATTCAGATGTTCCAAAGTCAGAAAACTGTACAGCCTCTCTCTCCTCTGTCACCTACTGATGTACATGTGAAATAGCAGCCACATCTGAAATGTCTCTAGGGGAAGTAACATCTCTGTCTTTCTAATGATTGAATAACTCCATCAGATAGAACACATTATTTGGTGGCTGTCACTTTTTTTTTTCCAGTAATTGATCTTGAATTCTGTACTATTTATTAATATGGGAAACCTTTATGTTAATAAACAACCCCATCTTTTATCTTATCCTTTTATAAAATGCTTAAGTTATTTATTCTTGTTTCTATACTTGTATGTAACTGTACTTTTAGGCTTTGTACATTATGTTTAATTTCTAAAATTGTTTCCCACTGACACAAGGGCACCAAGTTATATGAGTCACATTGATACTTGTGATACCCTTTAGGTTTTTTTAAATTAAAAATAGATGCATCTCTCATACAACACACCTCAAGCTCAATGTTCCCTCCCTCCACTCCTCCTAGCTCCCTCCACCACCTCCCCACTCCCACAGATCCACTTCCCTTTAGTTTCTTCTTGAAAAAAGAACAAGCTTCCAAGAAACAACAGCCAAAATAGGGCAAAAAAAAAAAAACACTGAGACAAAGCAAAAACCCTCATATCTAGGCTCAAAAAAGTAACTCAATAGGAAGAAAAGAGTCAAAAGGAGGCAATGGGTCAGAGACTCTAGACCCTGAAAATTCTTTGGAACTGCTAGTGTTTTGTGTCTATCAAGAAAAATAAAGCAGTTAGGGATACTCTGAGTTGCCACAGACAATATGATTGATCCAAACAACTATGGAGTGAAATCTCTGAAACCAGCAGCTCAAATAAACATTTCTTCATTTTCATTTCCACAGGCAATTTTTCAGCATGGTAAAAAGTGACTAATATGAGCCCCTCATTTCTAAAAGAGTAAAACATGACTTTGAACAAGTTAAATATAAAACATTTCCTTTCTTAATGGTCTTTTCTTAATTTTTTCGGATATCTATTTTCTACTTGACTATACCATATAGGTTTATAAAATTAATAAGTTAAAATAAGTTATAAGCATATAAATTTTTTTAAATAATTTATTTTTTATTTCTTCAAGTTACATCTCAATCACAATCCCCTCCCTACTCCCCCCTCCAGTCCCACCCTTCCACCCTCCTCCCCCTCAACCCCCCATCCTCGTCCCTTCTTTTTGTTTTTTTAGTTTAAGGTATTTCTTTTTTCCCCCTAACAGCTCTCCCTTTCAGTCCAAAAAATTGGTTCTTTTTCTTATAACTATAAATAGAATAAAAAACAACAGAAATAAATAGGCCACAATTATAAGAGTTATATGGCTTAGCATACATTCCCAATGTCCAGTCCATATGTATTTGGCACCTGACTTTAACATTCTACTATCTAACCATCTCCATGAGTTTAAAGTTCTATATCCAACTCAGCTTTCATACTAACTTGCCTCATAATTCTAAAAATATCTTCTTAGATCCAGAACACCCTCTTGATTCCTAAACAACTCAAAATTTAACTATGAGACTTCAACCACCTCAGAGACCTGAGAGGGATAAATATATCTGATTATATAGGAAGTGCAGGGCCTGCAGCTTCCAAAACTAAGAAATGACATACCAGTGGCTGCCTGGACAGTTCCCATTTTCTCTTCATACATTACAGCATCATTCTTCAGCCGTTTGGCCCTGTTTCTCTGACAGACATTGATTGTAAAGCAGGAATTATGAAGGACTTACCTACCCTGTCTTGGCAGAGCTAGGCTGTCGACTTACCTGCTTCCAAGTTTTGTCTTTTTTGGACAGAAGTCTGTCTACAGTTGAAGCAAGGGGTTTTTCTTGCCAAGAGAAAGGCTTACCACCAATTCAATCATCTCCCACTGGAGATTCTTCGATGTTCGTCTTCTACTTGGAGTAGAATAGGGGGTGCTGTCAGGAGCTGACATGTCTCAATATCAAAAAATCTTAAGTTAATTAATATTATATTTTGCTAAATTGGTATTGATCATTGTATATTAATGCAAAATTAAGATTGTAAAGGGCTACATCGGTATTGATCTTTGTATATTGATACAAAATTAAGATTATATTTGGCCACAACGGTATTGACCCTTGTATATTGATGTAAAATTAAGATTGTTTTGGGCTACATCAGTATTGATCTTTGTATATTGATATAAAATTAAGATTATATTTGGCCACATTGGTATTGATCTTTATATATTGATACAAAATTAAGGGTAACGCTTCTTAAAGGTATTGTTCATAGTAATACTTAAAAATGAAATGTCAAATTTTGACCTCTTGCTACCAACTGACATAAACTGTTTAGGATAATTAAGAAACGGAAACTAATAGTCATGAAAACGTGTCATTTTGTTAGTTACTATGACAGTCTATCACAGTTATTTTCTAAGCTACTCAGAAATCAAGTTGCTAAGAGACAAGCAATATTTGCTTATCTAAATATAAGAGATAGATAGGGCATCTTCAAAAACCTCAAGAGATCTGCAGAATATGGCATTCAAAGATGTTTTCTTAACTTAAGATTTTTTGATATTGAGACAAGCATATGAATTTTAATGTTCAAATTTAGATTTTAAAATACCAGTAATAAATGTAAATGCAAGACACTGAACAAATTCACTTGCTTAATCACAAAATTATGCAGTTCATGTTTTTATATTTTGTATTGAGTATGTAGGCACTTCTATTATGACCTCAAGATAAGAATGTTGGTATTTGACTGAACTCTCGTGTTTCACTTCTAGATATGTCCATTTTCTGATTAACTCTCCATCTTTGACCTTTTTTATTTTTAAATAAAGCAGAACTTAAAAGAGTAAAAGATAATGCAAAGAGTCTGTCAGAGATACCAGGCCAAAAGGCTGAAGATAGATGATCCAATTTATTGAGAGAAATTAGGGACTAGCCAGTCAGCCAATTGACATTCATTTCTTAGTTTTGGAAGCTGATGGCTCTGCATTTCCTGTTTATTCAAACATATCTATCCTTATCAGGTCTCTGATGTGGTTAAAGACTAGATAGTTATAGTCTCACGGTTAAACTGTATGTTGTTTAGGAATTAAAAGGATGTTGTAGGTCTAAGAAGATGTTTTTAAGTTGGTATTGCAGTGTAGGATAAAACTGAATTAGGTATAGAACTTATCTAATTGAGATAGATAGATAATAGAATATTAATATCAGTTTCTAAATTGTATGAAATACCTCATAATTTTCATAATTTTTGCCTAATTGTTCTTATTGTTTTGTGTTGTATTTATTGTTATAAGAAAAAGAGCCTTTTATTGTACTAAAAGGGGGAACTCTTTGGGGGAAAAGATACATCTTAAATTTAAAAAAAGCAGATAGGAGGGTAGGGGAGAAGAGGGTAGGAACATAGGACCAGGATGGGGTGGAGGGAGGCGGACTGTGATTGAGATGTAACTTGAATAAATAAATAAATTTTGAAAAAAAAAAAGAATTGTTCATTTATGTTGCACATCACAACAAATTCCATGAGAAAACCAGAAAATTACATTGTTGAGTTGTGCTGCATTTGGAGGTTTGATAATCTGCAAAGGCAGTTAGGTCTAGGAAAACCAACTTTCACCAAATCTGAAGCCAGCAGTCATATGCAGAGGAGTACAAAGACAGCCAGTCATACTAGAGCAGGATGCTGCTCCCCTGTTGTCAACCTTACTCCTATGCTCATGCAGTTGATACCTCTTCCCTTATCATACCCTGTGCTCATTATCATTTTTGGATATCTGTGCTCTGGAACTTTTGCAATATCAAATCTGAATAGTGTTTGCTGAGATTAGCCATGCACACCTCCAAGAGAGTAAGTTAATGGGAAACTTAACATAGAACAAGGAATCCATTAAAAGTATGCTTAGCTTTTAATAGTATATTGGCTAAGGTTCTATTCTTCATATGAAATGCATTATCCATACATCCAAGATTTGCATTGACTTCTCTCAGTGATGGCAGTCACATGGAAGTGTAAGTCACATAAAGCCTTTCTTTCCAAAGTTGCTTTGACTAGTGTTTTAACAAATCAACAGAGACACAAACTGATATAGGTTCAAAATAATACTAACAATATTCACGGGACTCATGAAGATGGAAAGATTACTATAGTTAACTGTTTTTTATAATTCTACTTCTTTTTCTGTTTTCACATTTGAATGAAAGTTGACTTTGAAGGAACATGTGACAGTTTCTACTTTGTCATAAGTATCTATAGCAGAGTTACCTAAATTTTTATTGAATTCCCATACATAAAGGGCACAACGAATTTCTGTGATTATAGAATATTCAAATATTATGTGAAAATAGGTCATGAAAGTTAAGTGTTTCTCCTCTTCTTGTGTGTTTAACCTTCCTTCATCATCTGACCTCATTTACAGAATTCAAATACAAAATGGAGGTCTCATCTTTCAAAATAACAACAAGACAGAATTGGTTGCTGGGCCATTCTGAACTTAGGACTTCATGCACCTACACTGAACACATGTCCATCAAATGGTTCCTGTCATCCAAACTTTTTCAAAAACACTGATTACTCCATTAATAGTGTACTAAAATAAAGAAAATTCCTAGGCATTTCAGGATATATTTCATACTCAGACCATAAATGAGAAAATATTTTCTAATCATTTTTAGATATGAAAATCTAAAATTGATAATATTAGACTCTTGGCTAAGGACATATCAAGGAGTTTGCAGTGGGACTGTGTTTTCATTTTCTGGTTATTTTATGAATCTCTAAATCTAGTAATTAAATACATATTCCTATTACTTCAGAAAAGTGGCTCCTTCATCTGTAAATGCATATTATGTTTCTACAAAGTGTCAAGAGGACATGGTTAGAGCTTATTGTTTGCCTCACTCCCCACAAGAAAGTAAAATAGACATGTTCTTCCATAACTAACTGGAGAATTCTTTACAGCATAAGCAGTTATATAGGGTTAGTAGTTCCTAAAACATACTTCAAATCATTTATTGGCCCAAAGTTAAATCCAAAATAACTATGAAATGGTGAGACTTTCTTGAAATGGGTTTAAAATATATTCAGAAGTCTAGATATGGTGCTATTACTGTAGAAAATAATACAGCATCTAGCATCTGTTTGCATTATTGATCCATCAAAAATAATGCAAAACAAATAAGATGTTACATAGACATGCAATGTCAGCAGCATATAAGCATGTTAGAAGTTCTTCCTTTAGGCTATAGCAATTCTTTTAAATCCTGTCATAGTGTATTCTAGATAATTGATTACCCTGCAGTGAACTTGGGAAAAATGATTTGCACTAAACCTGATTTTGTTATTTTCTAAACATTCTCTAGGTTCCAATAGAAAATACCAAATCCAAACACAGAGCAGTGGCAAACTTCCCTTGGATAGGATCTATAAAGTATTCACTGGCAGGAAGATTATATTGGACTAGTTCCACAAATGAGATGAAGAAATTTATCCTTTAAGGGGAAGATATATTTCTAAGATATGAAGTTTCTTCTTTCACATTTCTTCTCATAGCACCATTGACAGACTTTGAAAATGACTTTGGCTTAGACAAGTGATCTGCACACTACTTAACTAAACTGCTTATATAAAACAGATTGACAAGGGTACAGAGAACTATGTGGCCTCTACATTATCAATAAATCTGGAGGGGCATGATAAAATTATTCAATAAAACTAGTTAAACTTAGTGCCATCTGGAGAAGAAAAACACTTGAAGTTAGATTATTTTTAACTCAGGATGTAATATAAGTTCAAAGAAGGGTCAACCCTTAATACCAACATGTTCAAGATATGTGGAAAAAAATGGGTGTGAATACTATTTAAGGGGACTATTATCCATGCTGCTGATAATTTTTCTGTTTTTAATACCTATTAATCAATATTTAAAGTAGGAAATCATATCATATTTCAGTTAAATTCAGATTATATGGTACCCTTCCCTTACTTTATGATGACTGTTTCACTGAACCCACAGAAATAAAGGAGAGTTGTTGTACTGAAGGGAAACTGATACAAGTAATACAGTACAAGATAAAGAAGAAATTCTCCCTAGAAACAAAGGAAATTTTAGGACATTTTGGAGCCCCCACACTTGACAGTGCTAAATAGTAATAAGCCTTATCAACTAAATCAAACTAGGAATGCTGGAGAGTTGAGTCGTATTAAAATGGAACTTAGGGTCATTGTGTCAGGTCAAATATAGCCAAGGTTCTAGAAGGTAAAAACATCAGTACTAGAAAAAGAGAGCTATTTTGAATGTTTCCAACATTTGCTGTATGGTCTTAGTTTATGCTTTAATTTTTTAAAACTTTCTTTGCTTATTTAACCAGATCAATAACTTTATCTTAAAGTGCATATATATATATATATATATAGTTTGATTCATTTTACTTGTAAGACTTTCCCCTGAGATTTTTATTGGGATTTTATGATTACAAATTTCATCATTATTTCAGCATTTGTTCTCTTTAACATTTCTATCTCTAATTCAGTTTTCAAATTCAATTTTTATTGTATCCAGGTGTTTTTAGTTTTCTTGGACATCACTTAGGTGTTTGTTGTCATCTTCGGTGAGTTCAGTGTATTGTTTATATATTTTTGAACTTTCTTAAAATATTTGGTACAGTCTCTGGTTGTTCTTTAATTTCTGTGTCTTGGGGTATATGAAAGAATTCTCATTAGAAACCTCTTCTGTACGACTAGGTTGTTTGATGGGATACATGCTTTGTTGGCCATTCATGTTGTCATTATCAAGCACTTGTTTTGGTCTGTTTTTCTGAGACATAAAAATGAAGGCTGAATCCATCCTTCAACCTAGGGCCAAATAAATGCCAGTGTACTTATAACTACTAAATTTCTTTGCCACTCACTCAGGTGTTCAATTTCACCTCTTGTGTGTATGTTTTGTAACGTATCTGAAAATGATTTTACTTTGATTATCATCGATTGATTGTATATGTACAATGTGAGCTTAAGGTAAACTTATTGAGAAAGATATATAATAGAATATTTTTATTAGTTGCCAAATACATATAGACTGGACTTGAGTATATATGTCATACCTTAGAGTTTTCATGATTGTTTCCTAATTGTTCATATTGTTTTCTATTGTATTTATTGTTATAAGAAAAAACTTTTTATAGAACTAACAGGGAGAGATATTGGAAAAAAATACAAAAAAATCTAACGAGATGGAGATAAACATCTATTAATCAACAGTTAGTTGCAGTGATGTTTCTCAGAAGATGAGCAGAAGGCTCACCTAGCTCCTAGAAAAAACAATGAAAGGAAGGAAAAGCCAGAGTTAAGTCAGTGTTGCACAGCTGGACTGCTCAGTAATGGTGTCTAGTTCTCATATTTAAACTGAAGCAGTTTTTAAATTTGAGTAATTTAACATCTCACCAGTCAATAGACATGTCTTAGTGTTACTGCACAGTTAAATGAATGTGATATTTCAGGTTATCTTAGAAACTTCTCCTGCACAGAGTAGCTTGAGAATCCTGGGGACTGCTTTCTTACTCAGTAGAAAGCCACGTTTGTTGTCTAATAGATCATTTAGAAGTATTTTGGCTGCAGAAAAGATAAAAAATAAATAAATAAAACAAATAAAAATGGGGGCATTTCTTGGACGCTCATGGGAACTCAGTTCTGGTTAGAAATGGACTGCAGTATGAGACCTTCTCTTGTATTTCTCTGTCTCTTTCCCTTTACTGTATGCTCACTTCCATGGTGGCTCACTCCCTTCTTAGTGCATTGCCTAACTGGCCTTTACAGCCCACATTCCAAGTCTCCATGGAAAAGGTGTTAGTGATCTTTGCTGGATCATATGGCTTTTCTTGGTTACATTAGTTGAGTTTGCACATTGAGAGGATAGATTTTTGGAGATTGCTTTGTAGAGAGCATTATCTGCCTGAAATACCTAATAGCTGCTGGCCTGCTTATCTGGAAGGTAATTGTATTAGCAAATTAAGTGCTGTACAATGGGATCCTAATCTACTTTATTTCTCTGTATCTAATTGCTTTCAAACATGTTTGGGTTGCCCTTGTAGGAAATCCTCCTCAGGTTCATATGTTGAATGGTTGGTCCTCAGCTGGTGATAGTGTTGAGGAAGGGGAGAAACTGTAGGGTGTGAGGCCTGGCTGGAGGAATGGACTCACTCATGGTGTCTTTCAAGGTTAGTTTAGATTCAGTGTTTCTTCTCTCTCTCTCTCTCTCTCTCTCTCTCTCTCTCTCTCTCTCTCCCTTCATCTCTTCCTTCCTCCCTCTCTTTATCACTATCCTTGCTGTGATGAACTGAAAACTCCAGACTCCATAACCAGGTCTTAAGTAATGTTTTCTTCCTTTTAGGTTGTTTATGTCAGACAATCCTGACATACTGAGAAAGCTAGTCAACACAGTTGATAAAGTGCTTGTGACATAAGGGTCCTCATGTACAGCAAAAGAAACTAATGCAGTTTTATAAGATGGAGATGTATAAATATGTGGGCAGAGTATAAGGAATTCCCAAAGAAATCATGAGGACATGCAGCCCAAAGATTCTTGTACCGAAAATAAGACAGCCATCTTGCTCTTATTGTGAACTCCAGAGAGCAACAGGAGAGACAAAGAGTCCCAAACCTTGGGAAAGAAAGGGTCCTGGGAAACTCTACCTAACAATTATAATCTTTTATGAAGGAATGTGTATGTCTACAGGACCCCAGGAACTCAGAACATGGAATAATTACCCATTCTTATCTGCTGTCCATTTCTGATGTGTTAAGTTCTTCCCAGGAGTCAACTCTAATCATGTGCCAGGAAGTAAGGGGACCTGCTGCCCATCTCTACACTAATTAGCTTCCTTAGGACTAAGGAGTAGCCTAGAGGATGAATGAACACAAATACACACTGAGGGCTGAAGAAAAGCAGGATATGGCTGAATAGGCCAGCCAGGCAGTAGTATTTTTCCCTTGACTAGCTAGAATCCTTATGTTTTCTACAGAGATATGAATTTTACTTTTATAGCCATGTTTATATCAAATTAAAGTATTTAACTAGTGGGGGAAATCAATCTAAACTTATTTAAAAATTTTAAAATATAAATATACAAAGCAGAATTATTACTTAACTCCTACAAAGAATATTAGACAAAAAGCAGGTAACACAATAAATCTAATTGAAATGCACATAAGTTTCATAATAACACATTTATGCCAGAATAATATTTTAGCAGGTCAATGACAATCATTTTGGAATACACTATTACTTTATACAAAAACAACTTATGATTAAGGATTATCTTTAATATTTTATATTTATTTGTTTTTTGAAGAAAGTGTGAAACAATTAAAATAATTGGTATGAGCCAAGAAATATTTTAATAAAATTTATCCTACACTCTAAATCATCCCATCTTTTGTCTTTTTTTTTAATACAAGGTCTCACTATATAACCAATTCTGGCTTTAGATTGTTTGTCCTCTTACCTTAACCTACAGAATACTGGGATTTCATGAAAGGGACACTCACTGTGTCCAGGTCTATTTGCTTTATATGAATAATATATTTTTAGCTTATTTCTTCCCCTAAATTAAATTGTATTTCTTTATTTTATTTCTCTAAATTAGTTCTATTTGTGACTTTTAAAATGGATAATAGGAAATAACCATTTTTTTTAAATACATTTTAATCATTTTAGTTATCAGTGTTCAAAAGTCTTCAAAATGGCTTCCTACAATTAAATTAAACCTTTTAAAAACATACTTGAGGGGAGACTAAGCCTAATGCCCATATTACTTTTTTCTTCACTGTGAATAATTGTCATCACCAGTAAGCTATTACTTACAAGTTGGTGTATATCAGACACTCCCAAGTAGGTAGTGCTAAGGGAGTCAGGTAGCCTACCTTGCTAGGCACCATCACACACCACACACATTGCCTTGATATAATTATTATTGGAACTTTTTCCGTATGATCAAGTCAGTAGGGAAATGGCATGCTTGTTAAAGACTTTCCTATATGTAAGAAGGATTCTGGATCAACTTGATTTTCATGTTTCTTTTCATGTCATTTTCTGATTATTCTTTTACATTAAGCATACCATGAATTTTCCTGCCAATTCATCAATATGTCCATGAAACCTATTTAACATTTAGAAGGAAATTAAATATAAGTTTTTAAAATCCACAGTGACTCTCTGTTTAACTCTGACTTTCAAGGTAAATTATAGCTTATAACACCCTGCTCATAAATGCCTGGAGAATCAGCATTAGTTGAAAAACACTTAATAGTAAATATACCCAGAAGCTAATATAGAGAAGAAACAAAATGTCATTATTTTTGACATTTTAAAAGAACATTTTAATATGATCAATTCGTATCCATAAGGTCTGAAACACTATTGAAATATAAGATTATAAAGGTCAATTTTATTAATAAAATAAACTTATATGGGTTATTTATTTTTAAAATCATAATATAATTAAAATGGTTATATCTTTCTTTTCCTGATCTATTTTTATCATAAACCCCATCCTTGCTTGCTGACAAATTAATTGATTAATTTTTACTTATGAAAAATTAGATTTGAATTAAAATATCATCTGGAGGCCACGAACACAAAGATCAATTGAAACAAAAGGAACAAGCAATCTGTCACTCTTGGATCTTTCTGCCTATGCAAGTTATTTAGAATTGTTATTTTTATGTAATTCCAAAATTCATTCTTACAATTAATCTACATTCATATAAGAATATATATTAAAATAACCTTTGATAATTGTGCATCACACTATGAAATTTGGTATATTGTTTAAATTTGCTACTATAAGTTATAAATGTATTTTCTTAAATTATACTTCATAAATGTTAAGTGAGTGAATACTCTCAGACCATCCTATCTCTCTGGACATTCAAAAACTAGATAAGTATTAAACTGATAAAACTGAAATAAAACATACACATATAGAGAATAGGCTCTTTGATTTAAGTTCATTTGATTTGAAAAATTTCAACAGTAGACCAAAAGAACATACCTCAACTGATGGTGTCAAGTAATAAATCCTGTGTCAATTTCTTTTGTGTCAGAAAATAGAGAGAAGAAATAGGAAAAAGCACTTGTATGACTTTTATCCAGCAATTTTTCCCTACTATTCAATGTGTTATCTAAGCAAAATTTATTATTTATCAGCACTAGAACTTATCCTGAGTTCTTTCTAGCTCTCTTTTTTTCAGTGCCCCTGTTCTTAGCCATTAATCATATAATAGACATATACAGTACAAGTGTTACTATACGAAGCATGAGGCATGGTTAAATTTTATCTCAATGTTTCCATGATAAATGAGGGCTAGATCTTACAGTACCAAAAGGAGCTATGATCCAGATTGAAAAGTCTGAGTCATATGTTCTAAGTGTTTGTTGTCTTCAGCAATAGGGTCTTATCTTCAATCTTTGAGAAGAAATCAAGGGTAGAGACATTAATCTATATTGTTTGTAATGCTTTTGAACTTCTCTGAACTACAATTTAAGTAGAGATTCTTTTGTGTGTGACTGGTACTAGGGTTTTTGTTAGTCTTGGTTCTTGTGAGTACTGTCAGCCCAATGACATTATACATACATTATATATATATAATATATGTGTGTATGTTATATATTATAATATATTTAATGATATATGATATGCATATGAATTATATATTACATACACATATGTATATATATTATATAAATATATTCTATGCTTATGTAACTGCAAGACACATTGCAATCAAGGAAAAAATATTTTGAGATAAATTGTGAAGATAATAACCATGAAGAGCAGTTCAGAGAGGAAAATGTTGAAAGTATACTCATTTAAAAAAATAGCTTTTTCTATGTGGCATGGATTAGATTGCATAATCCATAGATTCATTTCATTTAATTCTCAAGCACTGCTTCAGAAAGGATATTATGTTATGAATTACACAGATAAAGAAACTGAATTAGGGTTGGAACTCATATATATAATCCAAATCTTCTTGTTTAGAAGAAGGCTGAAACTTTATTTGGTAAACCATATTCCACACATTAACTTTTGTAAGAACGCCAATAAAGTTGAAATATTGGGGTTATAATGATATACCTTTCTCCATTCTCATTTACAATACCTATTTTAGCCACTAAAGACTTTTAAAAATATATTGTATTTTAAAACTAGGATTCAAATACTGAGAAAAAACCTGACATGAATTTAATATCTTCTTTAGCTAGAAATCATGCCAAAACAGTCAATTATGAGAAAACCTCTTCTAGTGGAATAGAAACACTATAGGGAGGGCACTGAACAAGTTTGTGTCTTGGGAATAAATGATCTTTCATATGTGATATTTTGACATTTGAGTTGTTTTCTCTAAAACATGTTATCATTTAAACTCTTTTTTTTTGAAATGTCATGAACTTATTGAAGGTTGCCTGGTTAAATATGCTCAAATGTGGTGCTACCCATTAAACACAATTAAATGCAGCAAAAATTAGTGACAGTACAATGAACATAGAGATTGGCCATGTTTTGGGGTATTTGTTAATTTTAATCACAAGGCACTAGGATTCTTTAACTACATTAATAGAAATATGCTTAGTTGAATAAAATTCTTATATTTAGTAATGCCAAATAGATAAAACCTCATAATTAACGAAAGTTGACATTTTACACTTAAGATTGTGTGGTTGTACAAATTCCTTCTTCAGCACAAGTCTTGAGTATGTATTAAGATTTTGTGCATCATCTCCTCAAACCTTCCAACATAATGTACTATAGCAAGGTATGTTATAGGATACTAGTAAGTTTTATTTTCTTCACATTAAAAACATCCTGCAAAAAGCATTTCTTTAGGTGTTTGTCTTTGAGAATTTTGTTTGTTTTTATTTGATTTGAGAGAAACATTCTGCAACTGTAATATCCTGGATTCTACAGATTAACTTTTTTAAGATGGAGAATTTGTCTTAAGCATTTTATATACTTATGAAAAAATACTGCTGTTCACTGCATTAAAAAGCTCTGATGACAATGAAATTATTCATGTATATTGGAGAGTATGTGGAGAGTATCTAAATTCTTTATATCCCTTATAAAATTTTATTACCATGAGTACTGAAAGTTACTGGAAAATCATTTAGCATTTCTGAGCTGTCAGTTGATTATCCTGAACATAGCATTATTATAAAAGATGAATAAAAAGTGAGATAAAAAAGAGATTAAGAAAAGAGCAATAGTAGAAAAAAACTACACTGAAGAATATTAATTGCGTTGAATCATGTCAGTTTCTGACAGGTAATAAAATAGTGATGGATGTGATCTCTAAAATTTCATGTGTATCATGAGCTAAAACCTTAGTCTAATGCAGGGTCATTGCATTTTACAGTCTCATAAGCTTCCAGCACTTTGCCTGGCACAGCAAATAATTGCTTAATGTACAATAAATTCTTCAGCTAGCCATCTGCTTACCCTCTTGACCTCTCAAATTTTATTAAAAAAAAATAAAACCCATAATTTTTCACTTCATGAACTACCAGAATTTTGGAATATGTTCCATCCCAGGGTTACTTCATCTTTTATGCAACTAAAGAGACTTAATTCATTAGAAAAGATTTGGCAGCCACATTCATTTTGCATTGAAATAGTTATGAGGGCAATCACTACAGTTAATAAGATTGAGGCTATTGCTAATCATTGAGTAGCTAGATATGCACATTTAAACAAATGTATGCTAAGTACAGAGAATTTTGCAATGCACACTAGTGCAAAATATAATAAATGATGAATGAAATGCTAAAAATAAAAAATTATTCTAAAGTATTTATTCTCATTAAAAATATATAATTTTATATTTGCAAAAATACAATGGTCTATATTTTACATGTTGAAATTAATCCAGGAAATATTTACTTAATCATATCATAAACTGAAAAGCACAATGTACAATTTAGATGAAGGCTTAAAAATATCTTTGACTTTAAGATTTCAAATTCAAAACCAGAGGCTTAGAAGTCTGATATAAAGAGAAAAACTAGAATAGGAGCTGGAGAGGTGTGCCTTTGGAGAGGATTTGTATTTTTATTTCCAGTATCCTCATGGTAATTTAAACTGCAGTTCCAAGGTTTACAGCACACTATTCAGACCTCTATAGGAATTATACATGCATGTGGTATACATACATACTAACAGACAAACTCTCTCACAATAAAATAAAATTAATATGTCTTTGAAACATAGACCTTACAATACATTCAAGTTCTGATAGTAGGCAGCAAGCCTTCATAAGACCTCATATGTCATCATCACTTGTTGAAAACTCATACTCCCTCTTTCACTCTGTTAGAAGGTCTGGGTTCTTTGAAATATACAGAAATTGTGAGGCTTTCTTCCCACAAATATAGACCTGTCTTCTTCCGTATATGTCTAGACTTACTTTGGAAAACTTCTTATTTTCTTAAATATGAAAATATCAGTTTCTAGTTATTTAACATTTTACCATTTTCATTTATATATGATTAGTTTCTAAGTAGATAACTGAAATGTGATTAAAACCGAGGATTCTAAAATCAGGTAGCTGGATTCAAATACAGTGTTATATAACACTTATTCATTGCATAAAAGAATATCTCTCTCAATAGACTTATCAGTACTCATTACAGAATAATGAATAAAGTAGATTATAACACCATAAAAGTTAAAGGGGCTGCATAGACTTCATCAACCACATAGCCACTAATACTTTCATTAATATACTTTTAATTATTTTGTTTATATTAAATAATTTTAATGTGAAATTGGTTTGTGAGGGAGGAGAGAAGATGATTAGAAATGTAAACCCAAAGGAAGGATTATAAAAGAGCAATATGGAATCCTACCATTTTATAAGCAATTTAAAATATGCTAAATTAAAAAAAAATATTTTAGAGGTACATATGCTAAACCATTGAATAATGTTTTTTTCTAGAAGTTGCAGGCTCTCAAACAAAATCTCCAGAGTTCACAAAAAATAGTGTAAATTCTTGACATTCATCTCAGTTTGCTGTCAAAACGAGATGATATGGTTGAAGACACCATGGTCTTCGGTTGTAACACATGCAGAATTCAAGTTTTAAATTTTAACTTTCTGGATAGTGTTCATAAGTTAGACTGTACTATGAAGATTTCTGGAGGAATTTATCAATGTCACCTAGCTGGGGTAGTATAGAAAGTGGCTAGGTAGAATGAGGAAGAATACGTTTGTGCTAGTCATGATATACCCAAACATACAATATGGTAGTGACTGTTATGGAATTAACCATCACATTGATGGTTGGACTTAAGCCATGTTCTACAAGAAGAAAATTGTGTGGTAAACTAGGTCAAAAACATATGACTAAAAGAATTCTAGGTCTTGGAGAAGAACTCACTACCATTTGCTTAGTGAACATGGCAGAATGTTTTCTGAATATTTAAATTTATTCCCATAGGTCAGTGGTGCTGTTAACCTCAGTCAGAGAAGCTTTTGCTTGTAGTGCATAACTATTATGGCAAAGACTCATAACCAAATATCCACTTCACTAGGGACTAGTGAACGTTTAATGCTCTGTCCTCAGTGGGACACCTATTCTTCTTTAGAAGTCTCAGGGATCATCACAAATCAGCATCCTAATTTTCTTTCTATTGTTTTGATAAAACACTAATCAAAATAAACATGTGGATAAAAGAATTTATTTTGTCTCACAGCTTTTGCTTCATTCTGAGTGAAAATCAGGAAAAGAATTCAAGGAAAGAACCTAGAGGCAGAATTAAACAGAGGCTGTGGAGAAATACTTGCTGTCTTGCTATCTTGATTTGGTCAGTTTGCTTTTGCACATGCTATGCCCAAAGACTGCACAACTCACAGTGACTTAGACACTTACACATCAGTCCTTGATAAAGAAAGTGCCCTCCCACAGGCTTACCAACAGACCAATATTATGGGAGAATTTTATGAATATTGGTCTCCAATTTTCAAATGACTCCAGCCTGTGTTAAGGTTACAAAAGGCTAATCAGAATAAGCAGAAAGAATGTAAGAGTTAGAGGATGGGAATAAGTGCATCAAATTGCTGGGCTCTGTACATGACATGGCTGGTGTACTCACAAACTGATAGCAGCAGTTGCCATATCTGCCTAAGATATCCACAAAACTGACACCAAAAACATTACCTCATGGGTTGGGAAGGGCTCATAAGGTCCTACAGATCTGAGAGGAGCTGTAGACAGTTAAAATTTGTAGAGGTAGGGAATACCATATTCTTCAATGATGTAGGCACTGGTACATTGGCCCCACTCAAGCATGTACACTCCCATCAATGCCCATGCAGGTAACTATTTCAATGGAGTAAATCACAGAAACAAAACAAAAAACAGGAAAGTAGGAGTATAACTTGGAATGTAGAAATGATTTGGAGGGATGGGCAAAGGGACAAAAGAGAATAATGATTGGATGTCTTAATAAAAACATTATGTTGATATACATGCAATTCTAAAAAAGTAAGCAAGTATCAATTTTAAAATAAACTGTGTCCACCTTATTATGAAGCCAGTGATTGTTCTGAAACTAGGAGATTACAATGTCTAAGATCACTCAGCAGTTATAAATTGTGGCCTGAGAGCCTGAGTTCAATCCCTGGTACCACCATAAATTGGAACAAGAAAATGATACCAAAAATGTATTTCTGATCATCATACACACATCATGGTACTTATATCTATAACACACGCGCGCACACACACACACACACACACACACACACACACACACACCACATTTTTTTTTTTTTTGGTTTTTCGAGACAGGGTTTCTATGTTTAACAGCTCTGGCTGTCCTGGACTCGCTTTGTAGACCAGGCTGGCCTTGAACTCGCAAAGATCTGCCTGCCTCTGCCTCCCAAGTGCTGGGATTAAAGGCGTGCGCCACCACCGCCCAGCAACACCACATATTTTTTAAAAAAGAATGTTTTCATGATAAATATGTATGTAAATGTTGAACTAATTTTATATACTTTACAGTTTTGAATTTTTCAATGATGTATTGTTTCTTCAAAAGTGTCACATCATGTCAGTTATGAAATTTAAGTTAAGTCACTTACATAAATATTTTTAAAGTATATAAAATAGTATATATAAGCAACTAATATATATAAATAAGGATCATATATAAACAACTGAAGAAATGGATTAATTTTGGGTCCTTGCTATATCTTAAGATCTGACATAAATAAAAAACATAAGCCCCCTACCCCTAGAGGCATTGCAGATGTGACTGCTATGTCATATGTGCATCAGTAGGTGGCAGAGAGGAGAGAGGCTATATCTACATTCAGTGTTCTGACCTATGAAGATGTGAATGAACAGTAGCCTAACATTTCTTGAAAAAAAGCAAGCTGGATACCAACACCCCATTGGTGCCATAGGGTAGCCTGAAATGACTACCAGACCATTACCAGGCAAGCACTGGTTGGGCTCCCAGGACAGGAAACAAACCAGAAACTAGAGGAACTCTGCCTGGCCCTGTTTGTGGGGGTTGTAGTTGAGCCAGCCCTGAGGGAAAGCCAGCTCTGTCTTTGGTCTGCTATGTGGTAGTGTTGACTTGGGAGAGATGCCCTCCCTTCCCTTTCTCCCTCACCACCATTGGCCAACAGAAGACCTGGCCCAGATGGGGTCACAAGAGCAGGAGAGCTGTCCCTGTTCCTCACATTCTGTAGCACTTGGGAAAGCAGACCCTGCACCTTGCCTTGGTAGCACACTACAGCTGATCCTGGATATGGGGGTTGTGGGTGAACCAGCCCTGAGGGAGTGAGTATGGGAGAGCCAGCCCTTCCTTTGGTATGCTATGTGGTGGTATTAGCTAGGGAGAGATGCCCTCTCCTCCCTTTTTCCCTCATCACTATTGGCCGACAGGAGACCTGGACCAGATGGGGTCACAAGAGCAGGAGAGTGTTGGGGAAGGTCTAATAGCATTGCATCTGATAGGTTGATTTAAATGCTGAGATCTGGTTACTGCCAGATTCTCTTGATTGGTTAATAGAAGTCGCTGATGGCCAATTAGCTGGACAGATAGAGTATAGAAATGTGGGACTTCCTGAGATTAAAACTGGAAACCTATGTTTTACACAGAGGAACCGCTATTTCCTCTGGGAGACATGAAAGCAGATAGATGTGTTTGAGAACTCTAGAAGGTAATAACAGGCACATGGCAGTTTGGGATTAGGTGGTTCAAGGTAACAGATTAGCTAATTGAGAGTCTGCCCAGCTAAGGGCTAAGCATGGAAACATTAAAAGGTCTTGGTGTATTTACTTATTGGGTATAAGACTACTGCATCTTATAGGCCATCTGTCCAAGCAATCCAGGGCCATTGGCCTCCTGTCAAGCTCCAATGAATCTCCCACCAAGCTGATGGCAATTCTACCTGCCTAATATAACAACTTATATTAGTTAACAGAGTTTAGGTTACAGGTGGTATAGGCCACCCTTGGTCCAGGGCTTTTTTCCCAGGACAAATCAGGGAGGTGGTAAAGGTAGGCCAGGCCACTGGCTGATAGCCCACCAGGCTGCCAACTGCTCTGCCAGGCTGCTGGCTGCTCCAGACTAATCTTACAGTTTATAGATATTAATAAATACCATTGATAATTAAATTGCATTGTCAGAAGAACTGCCCCTGCCTCGCACATGCTGTAGCACTCAGGAGAGCAAGCCCTTCACCTTTCTATAGTAGAACTGGCTATTCAAGTGGGGCTTGCAGGTGAGACATAGGGCTTTGAGTTGACCCACTCCAACATCTACCCCATGGATGAACTGCTGGAGTATAGGAAGAGGTCAGTTCCACAACTTAGGACTGCAGGATCTCCATGACACAGGGCAGTTACAACATATCTGAGAGGAGTTCCAGTGAGGTTCCAGGACTGACGAAGTAGTGGAAACAAGAGACCTCATCTCGTACCAGACCAATGAGTCATTATAATGAACATTTGCAGCAGAATGTGTGGACAAAGGGGTATATTGAGGGACATACTGAGATACACCTCAGCTTCCACAATGAGCTGTTATTTTTTATGCTAAGATAGATTGCAAGGGTGGAGGGTGGGTCTGGCAGGAGGGGGAAGATGAGAGGGAGCAGGGTGCATGATGTGAAATTCACATAATTTTTTTCAATTAAAAAACATAAAACCATTACACACATGGTCACAGAATCCATGAATATTGAGAAAGTGTTTTTATACACTTTAATATTTAAAACTGAGTATTAGTGAGTAATGTGTTTAGATATTTACATTCAGTAAATTGTTGTTTTCATGTTTAAACATTTTCCCATTTAATTAAATAACTATTCCCACTGTTTCTTACAATGTAAAAGCCTAAAGGAAGTGTATAATCAACAGTTCACAGCAGTTGGATGAGCCAGAAATTCATGCATGGCATTCTTGCCAGAGATCTAGCTGATATCAAGCTTGTGCCCTATCTTTTTAAGAAAGGGCACTTGTGACAAATCATCTAGAGCTCAGAGACCATCACTGCCAACAGCTTGACTTGACTTTGTCCATGTGTGAATGGATATATTCTTCCAGCGACTGACATGCCAGTTATAACTAAACCATTAGAAGGAGGAAGAGCAATGAAGTCTAATCAGGAATACACCATTTCATGTTACAGTGAAGTTATGAAAAGTAGAAAGCTACAGGTAAACACATTCTTGTATTGTAAGTTTGATGTGTCAACTGAGAAATAAAATATAAAGTAAATTCTTCTGCAAATAAATAATTCAAATTTACACTTGCTGTCCCCTAAACGTAACCATGCAATGTAAATACTGCAATGAGAAAGGCCATTTCCTTAATAAGCCACCATACAAATAAGCAAAATTAGATGTTATCAAACTGTGAAATAGATTTATAAATAATTCTCTTTTGTGAGTTAATGGTGTCTAAATATTTGGACTTACTAAGATATCTCATTACAATTCACTGTATTAACTTTGGACATTACGTACTTCAATAATTTCTCTTTGCCTCTATACACTATAATACTAGAAATAGCTGAGTTTATGTTTGTTAATTTTAGCCAGTCATTTATTCCAAATTTTATCTTATCTATGCTTAAATATTTATTTTATTAAATTAAAAAACAGTTCCTAAACAAAAGTAATATCAATAAATTTACTCAGTTTGTGGCTATGATGGATAAAGAAATGTACTAAAAATATAACTTTGAATTCAAAGGGAGTTTATCTAAACATAAATGAAGTTGTGGCAGAATTCTGTCTCTGTTTCTTGGAAAGCAACATGATTTAAAATATATTAAAGATTGTTTGGTCAAAGATTACTTTTAAAGCATATATTTAAAATCTAATAAAGACACTACAAATATAGAAAGGAGATGGGAACACAGGTTGTACAATCCCATCATTTCCATTCAGACTGTTTAACTGATCATCTGTGGAAGGTCAGGAAATTAAGAAGCATGTGCAGAGTACACAGCCCTACCATAACTAGGAAGCCAAGGTAGTGTTTTGGGCAACCTGTATATTTATAAAATGAATAAATAAATTAAAGGAAAAAATATTTTCCCAGTTTTTTACCTAACATCAGCATGATGTATTTAACTTCACGATAATAACAACCTAGAATTCTTCTGAACCTTAACATTTAAATAAGAACATAATAACTACAACAAAGGAAGATATTATATTCAGAACAATATTCTGCATGGTTTTAATGTTATCTCAAATAAGTCACAAGTAGTCATTAACTTTAGAGCTTAATTTTAAATCAAGAAAGCAAACTAGTTAATTCATACATATTTTCTGTGTGTGTGTGTGTGTGTGTGTGTGTGTGTGTGTGTGTGTTTCCTGACATTGGTGCACCTTTTCCTATTCTCCTGACCTGGCATGTGCTTTTCATCTCAGAAATGTCACTAATTATGAAAGTGGTCACCTGTCTATTTCTCTGAGTTAGCAGCTTCTTTGTACACTTTCCTCACTGTTGCTCTCATATTTTACATTGTTTAATTCTGAGGAACTGCCAGTTCTGTCCACAGCTTTCCCAGAGTGTTCCATCTTAAACAGAACCTCTGAATAACTTTCTGCTTGAATATCCTCACTGTGATTTTCTGTCTATAGAACTTGTAAATAGTAATGAAATTATAATACATATTTATTTTGAGATAAAGTGTTCCTATGCACCTCTGGCTAGCCTGATATTCTTTATTCCTCCCAGGCTGAAGTCAGATTCATGGCAATCACACTCCTTCAGGCTCCTGAGAATCATTTTCTTGTCATTTTCTCTCTCTCTCTCTCTCTCTCTCTCTCTCTCTCTCTCTCTCTCTCTCCCTCTCTCTCTCTCTCTGTCTGTCTCACTCTCTGTCTCTTTGACTCTTTTATTACATTTATTTATTGCTTCAAGTTATATCTCCATCACAGCCCTCTCCCTCCACCCTTCTTGGTCCCACCCTCCCACACCCTGTCCCCTCTCCACCTATCCTACCCCTCCAGTGTGAGGTGCCTCCACATATTAGCCCCCCTCAGTTCATCTGTCATATAAGGGCTAAGGGCTTCCTCTTGCACTGAGGCCCTACATGGTAACTCCACTAAGGCAAAGTGTCACACTAACAAGTAAGAAAGTCCATGTTTCTGTTTCTTTCAGTTTGTTGGTTGTAAGTCAGTTATCCTTGGCAAGTTTAACAAGGAGAAAAGCACACTTTATTTTTTTTTAATTTCCTGGTGTTTGAAATACATACTTACATCTTAGCATACTGAGGTTTTAAATCAAATAAAATATTATTGAATAAATGAATAAATTTGTACATCAACACATATAAAACAAAAATAGAAAGGAGATAATAATTGCAGAATCTAAGAACATTAAGTCCAAAATAAGCTTTAGGAAACATAGTACTCAGATAGTAGGGGCTCAATAGATGTACACAGACTCCTCTCTCATCTTCTGTTGTTTCTATGAGGCTACAGGTTGTTTAAGAAGCTATCACTTGTTCATGTCTCTACAGTAAGGGTTGCAGAATTACATAGACAAGTTCTATCAGTCAATGAAACTTGAGGTTTGCATTCTTATAGAACACAAAATGATTGTGTGTTGTGAATTTCATCAGAATCATTAGAAATGAATGGAATAAAAAAATCCTCTACTCATAAATCTACCCTTGTGATTTAGCAACAATTTTATAATACAGGTTGATAATCATCCCCCCCTACTAAATGCCTTTATTTTTTGTTCATAGATCATGAATAAATACCTTTTAAAAAACTAACATTTCCTTCATTAAATGAAGAACTTCACATGACTGAATATTATTGAAACTGGATAAACATATTTAGCACATCATTTTTTGTATGCATAGTGAAAACAAAGCTTTTATTCTAACTGCAAGGGTTCAAATGGTTGAACACCAATGACTGCCAATTTATTTTATCTCCTGTTGTCCTCAGAATGACTCTGTAAAGTTTAAGAAGCAACAAAGAACACTCATTATTTCAATATAATTTTTGAAGTAGCTCAACTAGCTTTTGGCAAATGTAAGCTTCCCTGATATGATAATATTGAAGAGGTAATACAGATTTCAATGGAAATTTTCAGAGGCATGGAATGACAATTAAGATGGACTAAATTTTTGTTAGAACTTTCACCATGCCTATAAGGAGCTATAAGGAGCATGGACCTAAAGAATCTCAAAATCAAACCAAATGCAGTGAAATTCTCAAAATGAAGAAACATATATAAAATGAAAACAATGAATATCATTAAGAAACACGTAAATTTGTCACCTGTGCTGAGTTCATGAGTTTTACCCACTTTCTCTTCTAATAGATTTAGTGTGTCCAGCCTTATATAAAAGTCTTTGATCCACTTAGACTTAAGCTTTGTGCATGGTGATAAGTATGGGTCTATTTTCGTTCTTTTACATGTTGACATCCAGTTAGACCAGCTCCATTTGTTTAAGATGCTGTCCTTTTTCCATTGTACGTTTTTGGCTTCTTTGTCAAAAATTGAGTAGCCATAGGTGTGTGGGTTCATTTCTGGGTCTTCAATTTGATTCCATTGATCTACTGGTCTGTTTCTACACCAGTATCATGCTGTTTTTATTACTAGTGTTCTGTAGTACAGCTTGGAATATTAGATGGTCATGCCTCCAGATGTTTTCTTTATTGTACAAGATTGGTTTAGATATTCTGGGTTTTTTTTTTTTTGTTGTTGTTATTCCATATGAAGTTTAGAATTGCTTTTTTTCAGTTCTATAAAGAATTGTTTTGGTATTTTGATAGGAAGTACATTGAATGTGTATATTGCTTTTGGCAAGATGGCCATTTTTGTCATGTTGATCCTACCTATCCATGAGCATGGGAGATCTTTCCATCTTCTAATGTCCTCTTCAATTTCTTTCTTCAAGGAGTTCAAGTTCTTGTCATACAGGTCTTTCACTTGCTTGGTTAAAGTTACCCCCAGGTATATTATATTGTTTGTGGCTATTGTGAAAGGTGTTGTTACGCTAATTTCTTTGTCAGCCCATTTATTTATTTATTTATTTATTTATTTATTCATTTGTTTATTTATTTATTTGTTTGTTTGTTTGTTTGTTTGTTTGTTTGTTTATTTTGTTTTGTTTTTTATTTTGTTCCTTTATTTTTTATTTCTTCAAGTTACATCTTAATCGCAGTCCCTTCCCTATTCCCCTTCCAGTCCCACCCTCCCACCCTCAAACCCCCATCCTCTTCCCTTTATTTTTTCTTTTAAGTTTAAGGTATATCTTATTTCCCCCTACAGTTTCCCGTTTCAGTCCAACAAATGACTCTTTCTCTTATAGTAACAAATACAATACAGTAAAACAGAGGTAATTAGTCCACAGTTATGAGGGTTATATGGCTTAACATACATTCCCAATGACCAGTCCATATGTATTTGGTACTTGACTTTAACATTCTACTATCTAAACATCTCCATGAGTTTAAAGTTCTATATCTGACTCAACATTCATACTAACTTGCAACACAATTTTAAAAGTATCTTCTTAGATCTATAACACTCTCTTGACTCCTAAACAACTCAAAATTAAATTATGAGACTCTAGCTTTCTGTTCTTCAACCACCTCAGAGACCTGAGAGGGATAAATATATCTGATTTTATAGGAAGTACAGGGCCTGCAGCTTCCCAAACTAAGAAATAACATACCAGTGGCTGCCTGGACAGTTCCCATTTTCTCTTCATACATTACAGCATCGATCTTCAGTCATTTGGCTCCATTTCTCTGACAGACATTGATTGTAGAGCAGGGGTTATGAAGTACTTACCTACCCTGTCTTGGCAGAGCTAGGCTGTCGACTTACCTGCTTCCAGGTTTTGTCCTTTTTGGACAGCATTCTGTCTACAGTTGGGGCAAGGGGCTTTTCCTACCAAGAGATAGGCTTGCGACTAATTCAATCATCTCCCACTGGAGATTCTTCGATGCTCATCTTCTACTTGGAGGAGAATAGGGGGTGCTGTCAGGGGTTGATATGTCTTGATATAAAAAAATCTAAAGTTACGAAAACATCTTTGAATGCCATATTCTGCAGATCTCTTGAGGTTTTTGAAGAGGCCCTATCTATCTCTTATATTAGGGTAAGGAGATGTTGCTTGTCTCTTGCCGGTTTATTTCTGATTAGCTTAGAAAGTAACTATAATAGGCTGTCATAGTACCTAACTGAATGACCAGCTTGCATAACCATTAATTTGCATTTCTTAATTACCCTAAACAGTTTATGACAATTAGTAGTAAAAGGCCGAAACATCACATTTCATTATTTTTCTTTACCTCCTAACCCTTCCATCCCATTTCTCTGAGGTGGGGTGTCCTTATATAACAGTCCCTCATGTCAGTTGAGAGGTCGTATGAGGGCCAAGAGCCTCTTCATTCATTGGGGATCTACGAAGCAGTACCATCAGTGAAAAGTGTCTCGTTGCCTGGGAGAGAGAACTACTAAACAAACAAACCAATAAGCATACAATAGATAAAAAAGACTAAAAAATAGAAAAAATATAACTAATATATAAAAAATAGATAAAGAACAAAAATTAAAAATAAGAAGTCTATGTCCAAGTTCCCTTTGGTGTGTTAGTTGTAGTATCGATACCTTCTACTATACAGCTAAAATCCTACTATAAGTGAATAGATGCCATATGTGTCCTTCTGAGTCTGGGTTAGTTCACTCAGGATGAGCTTTTCTAGTTCCATCCATTTGGCTGCAAATTGCATAATTTCATTGTTCCTGATAGCTGAATAATATTTCATTGTATAGATGTACCACAGTTTTTTGACCCATTCTTCGGTTGATGGACATCTGGGTTGTTTCCAGTTTCTAGCTATTACAAATAAGGCTGCTATAAACATAGATGAGGAAACTTCCTTATGATTCCATGAAGAGGCATTTGGGTGTATACCCAGAAGTGGTATGGCTGGGTCCTGAGGCAGAGCTATACCAAGTTTTTTAAGATATCGCCAGACTGACCTCCATAGTGGTTGCACAAGTGTGCATTCCCACCAGCAATGGAGTAGGGTACCCCTTTCTCCACACCCTCGTCAGCATGTGCTGTCATTTGAGTTTTTGGTATTAGCCATTCTGACAGGTGTGAGATGGAATCTCAGAGTCTACAAAGAACTCAAAAAATTAAATGCCAAGCAACCAAATAATCCAATCAAAAAATGGGCAACAGAGCTAAATAGAAAATTCACAAAGGAGGAATCCCTAATGGCTGAGAAACACTTGAAGAAATGCTCAACATCCTTAATCATCAGAGAAATGCAACTCAAGACGACTCTGAGATTCCATTTATTTATTTTTTGTATAAAGAAGGGCTTCTGATTCTTTTTGAATTAATTTTTTATCCAGCCACCTTGCTGAAGGTATTTATCAGCTGTAAGAGTTCTCTGGAAGGCCTGACACACGAAATGTATTAGAAGAGAAAGTGGAGAATATTCTCTAACTCATCAGCACAGGTGACAAGTTCTTGAAGAGAGCACCAACAACTCAGGCTCTAAGACCAGCAATCAATAAACAGCAATGAAGCTGAAAAGCTTCTGTAAGGCAAAATACACGGTCATTCGAAAAAAAACGGCAGCCTACAGATTGGGAAAAATCTTCACCAACCCCACATCTGACAGAGGGCTAATATCCAAAATTTACAAAGAACTCATGAAATTAAATGTCAAGAAACCAAATAATCCAATCAAAAAAATGGGGAACAGACCTAAACAGAGAATTCCCAAGGAAGGATCCCTAATGGCTGAGAGACACTTGAAGAAGTGCTCAACATCCTTAACCATCAGAGAAATGCAACTCCAGATGACTCTGAGATTCCATTTCATACCTGTCAGAATGGCTAAGATCAAAAACTCAAATGACAGCACATGCTGGCAAGGTTGTGGAGAAAGGGGAACACTCCTCCATTGCTGGTGGGAGTGCAGGCTTGTGCAACCACTATGGAGGTCAGTCTGGCCATATGTTAGAAAACTTGGAATAGCTCTACCTCAAGACCCAGCCACACCACTTGTAGGTATACATCCAAATTATTCCTCACCAAACCATAAGGACATTTCCTCATCTATATTCATAGCAGCCTTGTTTGTAATAGCTAGAAACTGGAAACAACCCAGATGTCCCTCAACCGAGGAATGAATAAAAAAACCTGGTACATCTACACAATGGAATACTACTCAGCCATCAGAGACCATGAAATCATGCAATTTACAGCCAAATGGATGGAACTATAAAAGCTCATCCTGCATGAGCTAACCCAGACTCAGAAGGATGCACATAGCCTCTATTCACTTATAATCAGATTTTAGCCATATAGTACAGGCTAACTATGCTACACCCAATGCACCAAAGGGAACAGGAACATAAACTTTGTTACCTGTCAATGAAACACTTTGCCCTAGTGGTGCTGCCTTGTAGGCCCCCAGTGTATAAGGAGGCTCTTGGCCCTAATATGACTGCTGAACTGGGGCAGGGGACTAATATGTAGGGACACTCCACTCCAGAAGAGTGGGATGGAAGAGATAGATAGTAGAGGGTGGGAGGGCAGGACTGAGGGGGGTTGAAAGAGGGTACTTAAATAATTAATGAAATAAAAAGAATGACTAATAACAGCAACCGAAAAAGGGAAACAATGAACCCAATGGGTTGAATCAACTCAGAGATTTCAATAATAACATTAAATATTAATGACCTCAACTCTACAATCAAAAGACAAAGCCTATTTTACTAGATTTAGAAAAAAATCTACAACTTTAATCACAGCTTGGAGGCATAGGCAGACAGATCTCTGAATTCAAGGCCAGCCTTGTCTATAGTGAATTCCAAGACAGTGAGAGTACACAGAAAAATCCTTGTCTCAAAACAAAAACAAAAAGAACAACCAACCAAACAAAAGCTAACCAAACCAAACAAAAACAGAAACAAAAGCCCAGCCTATGTGCTTGTTGTCTGGAAAGAAGTAATCTTAACTTTAAAGATAAACATCAACTAAAAGTGTGATAAAATAAACTGAAAATGTGTGTATTATAAAAGCATGGCACCATATAAATATGTAAAGTATGTTTTCATGTTTAAATTGAAAATTGAATTATTTTAAAACTACTTGAATAATTATAACCAAATTATTATTTCTACATTTAAATGAACATTCTGTGTATGAAAAAATGTGTTATTTTCTTATGCAATTATACATAAATATACTTTTGTTGATGGACCAAAAGAAGAAGTAAAGTGAGTGAGTAATATTTATAATATATGACCCCTCAATACATACATGATAAGAATGCTATTAGTTTTGGAAAGTTACACTAGAAACTTCTATTGCTGGTTTCCTCAGGGCAGAAGGAATGAGCAGATTTGTAAGGAGCAAAAAAGAAATGTTCTTTGAATATTTTTGAACCTTCTAGAACATGAGACATTAATATGTATTACCAGTTCAAAGAGAACATGATATGGAAAGTTATGTAAAACACCCCCCTCCTTTACTTCTTGCCTCTTCAGAGAGATTATTGTATAGAAAACTCGATGCACTATTTCTTAATAAAGATGTCAGAAGCATTAAGTAAAACAACATGTTTCTAAGACAAGTAGAACTGGACGTTTTAGATGCCCATATGTCAAAGACTACATGCTTGTCTTTCACTTTGTGTGAAAGTCCATTCAACATGCACCCTAAACCTTGCAGCAAAGGCAAGGACTTTCTGAGTAAGAGTCTAATAGTGCATGAATAATAAGCATAATGAAATACACGAAATTTAAGAACATTCTGAACAGCAAAATAATCACCAGAATGGAAAGACAGCACACAAAATATGAGATAGTCTTAGTTAAGTATTCATATTACAAAATACTGACATGTATAATGTAAGAAGAATTTAAAAATTCAAAACCAAAGAGACAATTGTCAATAAATGAAAAGGTACTTTAAAGATAGTTTGTGTAAGTCATGAATAAAGAATACCTAAAATGTTTACAATCCTTGGCTACCAGGATAATACAGGAATACATACATACATATATATATACATATATATATATATTCCAACTCACCTTGGTAAAGGGGCTATTATGGAAAAATCTAGCCATCAATGCCTATGAAGAGGCTATGATAAAGGCACAAGGGAATACTCTTATAGGTACTCTGAAAATCACGATCAAGTTTTTTCCTCCATATTAAAAGAGCCACTCAAATATATCAAATACATCAATACTGATTAAAAAGTCACCTGAGTACAGTTACTTTTTGTGGTACCACTCAATGTAGCCAAGTAATGGAATCACCCTTCCTGACCAGAAATTGAAGAATAGAAAATAGAAATGCTATTCATACGTACACACCAGAGTTTTATGAAGGAATAGAAAGGAAAATAATTCAATTTTTTGAGAAAAAAAAATCATATGGGATAAAATTAGTCAATTCCATGCAAAGACATTTCCTCTCATATGTAGGATCTAGGAAAAAGAAAAAAAAATAATTGAAATTAAATTGTTGAATTCTTGAGATGTGAAAAGAAGAAAATAATGCCAAAGAAGTATATTTGAAAGTAATATAGAGCATTAATATGATCAATACATATTAAATAAAACTTAAGAAATATCATGCTGTTCTCTTATTTTTACAAATAATCTACAATAATAAAAATTATTGGCAGCTAAAATTATTGGCATATTTAATGCAGAGAGACATCAATCATTTTATCTATAGATACATTTTCTATTTCATTGATTTAGTCCTATCTTAGCTAGCTTAACTTGTTATTAAAGTAATTAAGACTGATTATCACTAAGAGTCATGCAGGATCAATTGAAAATTGCTAATTTTTTTCATTTTCAGTATATGTTAGTCCATCTGAAAAAAAATACAAAGAAAATACATGCTGTGTGACATATAATTTTAATATAAACATAGCAGCTTCATACTTTGTTCTTTATATTCAGTGAGTCTCAGATTGAATCTAATTTTACTAAATTGTGATAATCATTCATCAGTTATTTTCTGACAGTTTAGAAAATGTAGGAAAACAAGTATTTAGCCAGTTCTAGTTTATCTGCCACCAAATCTGTTCTGCATGTACTGGACTTCTTTCCCACACCACTGTGAGATTCCCTTGAAACACAAAAGTACCAACATTTCAAGCTAATCCTTGCATGGGTTCATGTCCATGAGTGAGTGCCTTTGTGTAGGTGTGAGCGTGTGCTATGCGTGTGTGTGCAAAGCCGGAGGATGTCATTGGAGTCCTGTTCTGTCTTTCTCCACCTTATTCCTGTGGGGTAAGGTATCTCACTAAATCTGGAGCTAGGCTGGCTGCCAGAAAAGTAGTAATTCTGTTTCTGCCACCCGTGGTGCTGTGATTACACTATCACACTATCAAGCGCAAAGATGTTCTGCTTTATAAGTTGTTTCTAGGGATTTGAATTTACTTTTTCGTACTTGTGCAGAAATCCTTCTTACCCACCGAGCCATCTTCCTAGCTACTATGGTTGACTTCTGAATGTAAAATTACAAACCCTATGTCAAATAAATTGAAGATACTCAAAGTGATGTTGGAAGCATAGAGGAAAACATTCTATAATATTACAGATGGGAGTATAATAATATCCCATACTCATTCACTGCATTACTTTTGCAGGTGAAATCTGAAGAGATTTACAAATCTTTGTTAGACTGCACACCTTTAACAAGACTAATAGTAACAATATTTTTGTTACTGATGACCAAAGTAAAATTAGTCATGAACAAAGTATGCAATGCAACATAGCATCAAGTTTAATGTAGCACCCATCCCCAAATGTCAAATCTGACACAGACATCAGGGCATCTTGCCCAAAGGGTAGTGTTAGAATTGCAGAGTTAAAAGCCATTTCTATATTCTGCTGGCACTTATGTTCAAGTATGGTTGTCTTATCACATTTTAAAATCGGCAAGCTTCCATTATGACAGATGGACAGCAGTAGCTGGTGCCAACACTCAAAGTGGCAGGATCATTTGCAGAAGGCTTGAGTAGAAGGACAGGAGAACAAAACTGTACTAAAATGCACCCATTTTGTCCTGGAAAATGAAACATTCATTTTCCATTATAGTTTAGGGTATTTAGGGTGCCACAGCTAATTGTTACATCAAGATTAAAACAATTAATTATGGGGGTAACAAAAATAAAATTGCATTGATTTTTTTAAGTCAAGGATTCTTCACAATCTAATAAGTGAACAATGCATGCACTTCAGCATAGCATCAAGTTTAATATAGCATCCATGTCCAAATGCCAAATCTACCACAGACATCAATCAGGGCATCTTGACACAAAAATGAAACTAAAACAAATTTAAAAGGTGCTGGGAGGAAATACAAGCTTTAAGGGTGAGTTTACATATCTGGAGTGAAAGGCATCCCGTAAGTGTGTGTGTGTGTGTGTGTGTGTGTGTGTGTGTGTACATATGCATGTACATGCATAAAATATGCCTTTCATGCAAAGTCAACAACATCTCACTGGGTAAGGGAACCGACTAGAAAAATCAAAAACAAAAACACCAAGCTACTTTATTATTGTGCCTTGAAACAAAATACAGTTTGTCTAGGTGGAAACTAGGTGTTGAAAGAGCTTGGGAATGTTTATTTTTTAATGATTTCTAATCCACACAAACACATACACACACACTCACACAAACACACATACAGACACAGACACATGCACATGCACACTGCTCACAAATCTGTAAATTTAGTAGTCCAGGTTTGAAGACCCTGCAACTTTTGATGATTTTACTACATGAAATTAATTTGGGGAGAGAGCTCAGAAGCCAAGGAGTGAGTAGATTAACTCTTTTGTCTATGACTCACTGATTCTTCACAGCCAGTCATAATCATATACCCAATTTCATTTCAAATTATTTGGAAACACCAAGTGAGCGAATTCCCACACGCTCTGCAGGACACCTCTACAACGTTTATGACTGCAGTGTTTGTTTTAGTTTTTTTCTTGGAATCTTTCAGCCTGTTTGTCTGTGTGCATCCATGTTAAATCAGTGGTCAGTGTCAAGTGCATCATCTACTATCTCTGCACCTTAATGTTGGAGACATAGTCCTTCCTTGACTCTTGATCTATTGGAGACTAGGTGGAAAGTTTGCCCTATGAGTGTCCCTGTGTCCATCTTCAGTGCATGTTTCTTGTATATGGGTGTTGAGAGATAACCTAGGTCTCTGTGCTTACCCAGCAGGCACTTTATCCACTGAGCCATATCCCCATCCACAGATGTTGGACAAGGGAGGGACGTTTTTTAATGTTCTATGGGAACCCTTCCACTCCTGGCTCTTCTTTTCCAAACTTCTAGTGTATAGGATTAAAAGAAGTCACACATATTTTGTTAGGGACTGGTCTACAGCAAAAATAATTCTCCTTTTCTTCTCAGATTCATTTACCAATCTCACAGTACTGTGCCACAGGTAAGTAGGAACATAGATGAAGTTTTTTTTGTTTCTTTTGTTGTCAGTCTCACATTTGAGGTGTTAATAATGGTTAGATAACAACTTTCATTTGACTTGTTCTAATGAAAGATGCAACCTCCCAACTGAGCCATTACACCTTAACCATAGTATTTTCTATTCTCTACATCAATCTCTCAATTTTAGGGTTGTTTTGTTTGTTTGGTTTACAGAAATACTAGGGATGTTTCAGGTCATCCAGTTCTTGTTTCTTTTCACTCTATTAACATATCTTCTTTCTCTTTTATTTAATGATAAGAGGTGAGGGTTCAGCTTTAACAGTTTTTTGAAATATTTCTGACTATTTCTCTCACTTAAGGACTGTGAGCAATATATCTGTGAGAATAGTTCTATTAGACCTTCCCTCAGGGTGCCAGAAGGATTTTCTGTTCTAGAACTACTTTGAAAATTTCAGGAATCAACAAGAATGCAAATATTTGCATAAATTTTTGTTATAGATAATAATCATATTATATATTTACAATAAAATTTCAAAGTCTGGCACCATGCATATCTTTAGAAAAGGATTACCATGGCCTTCATTCTGTCCTCCCAACATATGCACAAGATTATTAAGGTAGTCTTGAGTGTAATTGTTACAATCTACTTATAGCCTTTTTAGATCTATCTGTTGACACTGAATTTTAAGACTAAACTTTGCAATTACTTATGGCATTTCACTTCCTTATCCTAAATAGATAATACAGCAAAAATTATTAAGCTATTTGATTTTTGTTTAGGCCATGTGTATTTAAATTTTTATTTAGTTTCTGTTATAGAAACACATTAATTTTTTATTTTAACGGCTATGACCCACATATTTTTAACTCATATACAAATAACAATTTTATGAAACAAACTTTCCTCCTAAGGGGTGAAAAAAGGAAATCCAGATGAGTAATACATTATCCTAAAACAAGACAGATTTTAAAAAATAATTTGATAATATATTTTGTTACTTATCATTAGTATAGAAACAGAATGCCAAGGAGGAGACGAAAGCACCTCAAGCTTGCATTATACACAGATTCTTTGATCTGCCTGTGCCGCATTCATTGTCAATGCTCAGTTTTGCATATCGACCTCATTTTGACTGACATGAGAAACTTGTGTCAGAATATACAAATGTAAGAAAATATCACTGAACTATTTTTTTAAATAAGTTTAGTCAACTTTTGAAGAGATAATGTCTTCCAATTTCTTCTTGGGTCTAAATTAATTCCAAAGATTTAAAGTCCCAAAATTACATTACATGTATGCTACTTTATCTTGAAAATGTATGGTTTTAACTGATTCACTTTTCTGGCCATTTTAGTGAATAGAGAGGTAGATTATGATGCAGAGAAGCAAATACATCCTAAGACCCCACAGCCTCAGTGACAGAAGATCAGAGTCAGCTCTAACTTTGACAGTTGTATGATTTCTGATGTTTATTTCAAAAGAAGAACATTAGTCAAGCAATTGAATTTCATAGTAGAACTCACATAAACCTTTAACAGTCATAAAAATAATTCAGGAATTGTCCAAAAGCAATGGATATGCTCAAAACTTCCTCTCAGGCATCATTGGAATTAAACATAATATGAGGGAATGAACTTTGTCTGAACTCCTCATACTAACATTACTCATAATTGTTACTATGTTTCACTCACATTAATAGGTTTCTGTGAGTTCCCTCTCCTGGCTAATGTAATATAAAGAAGCCCGCTTTCTTTATTTACCTCTGATGGCACTGCATTAGGGAGATAAGAGTATAACAGCGGCTGCATGAGAGATTTGTGTTTCAAATTCTTTCCTGCAGCAGTTGCTTATATCTATTGATGATTAAAATACATATTTTATGTCACCGTTATGAGAAGAAATATATATTTTCTCGATTATTTTCCTAGTTATTTCCAGGCATATCAGAAGAATTGTAAAGTAAATTATAACCTAAATATTGCTCTACTAAATAGTAAAATGTTTCCTATGCATAAATAGAAAGTGTGCACCAAACACTTCCTAATCTCAACAGGGAAATACAGTTGGAACTCTCTTTTCAACAGTAAGCATCATGAGAAGTTAATGAGAGGCTATTTCTCAGGTTTTAGAGTTGTGCTCCTGTGGCTCTGTCTGTCAGATTTTGATTACTCTGATTACTACTGCATTGTTTTCTATTTTATGAGTATTTATGCTTACTTGTGCTATATCTTCTTTACTAAATTATAATCCTCTTTAAAACAAAAGTCATGCCATTTTCAACCATGCACATCCCTCCAAGTTTTGTCCAGTCAGTGTCTTGACATGCAACAGAAGACAGCATAAAATGAAATTATGAATTTGCATAATTCTGGTTTTTCTTCTGTAGATGCAGTGCATTAATTTGAGCAATTATGAGTAGTAAAACACTATAATTTCTAAAACAGAGACAAATGATCTATATTCATAAAATTATTTTGTACATTGTTTTATTCACATTTTAAATAAGTGAATTGTTATATTTATATATGTGAAACATTTTCATCATAGTTCAATAAGTTGTTGTTTTATGTATTTTTATCTTTGATTTTTGACATTATATCTAACTGTATACCTAGGGCTTTCGTTAAATTTACTATGTAGTCTAGCCTACCTTGAGGTACTGCTGTTCCTCCCTAATCCTTCCAGATGATGGGGTCACACATGTGTGTTCTTTTTTCCTATTTCTAAGCCTGGGTTTCTTTTGGAAAGTCAGTGATAAATAAGAGTTTCTTTGATATTTATAAATATTTATTTTATATTATCTAGAAAAGTGGACTTTTATCAACAGAATGTATGTAAATAAAATTTCTTCAGCTTAAACACCTACCATGTAAATAATATCTTACCCTACTGCTAAGAAACAAAGTTTCTTGCATGATTGTTAGGATTGTATTTTATCACCAAAGTTTCCTGATTAAAGGATTAACTTCCAAATGAATGCTAATAGCCTGAAACTTCAAACAATATTTCTTAAAAACTAAGAGATACATAATCAAGGTACTATTTGAGCAGGAGAAGTTATCAAATCAGTTACTAAAATCCATAAACAAAACTAAAGGTTTTTCATAATAAAATTAAAATTAAAACTTTGCTTTATTGAAACAATCCAAACTACTTAAATAGAGCTAAAATATTGGTGGTGAGTAGGTAAAAGTTGAACATCATTGAGGTGAAATATTTCGGAGTATGTCCTCAAGGACATGTCACAGAAACTCTGGTCTAGAAGGGACCAATTCCGTACTTTGTGCTGGCAGATGAACTTGGAAATGTTTAAGAGTCACCAATCTAAAAGCTATAACATACATACAAAGGACCTGGTGCAGACCCCTGCAGGTTCCATGCTTTCCACTTTAATATCTGGCAACCCATGTGAGCCCTGCTTAGTTGATTCAGTGTGACATGTTCTCCTGATATCCTTCATCCCCTCAGGCTCCTATAGTCTCTCCTTAACCTATTCTGCTGGTTTGCCATTTCTCTAAGGGTAAGGGACTGTTGGAGACTAATTTAGACTCGGTCCATATAATGTCTGGCTGTGTTTTGCTGCACCTGCTTCCATCTGCTGCCAGAGGTGGCCTCTCTGGTGACAGCTGGACAAGGAACTAATCTATTAGTATAGAAGAATATTAATAGAAATAATTTTGTTATTTATCTTTTTAAGGCCAGTTATGTTTGGTTCTACCCTAGATCTTTGTGATAACCATTATCCAGTTACCAGCAATCCAGGCAGTATAAGGCATGGACTCTTGTGTGTGGTATGGGACTCAAGTTAAAGCAAACATTGGTTGGCGATTCCCACAATTTCTGGCCACCATTTCCCCAGGACATTTTGCAGGCAGAATATATTTTAGGTTGGGAAAATTTTGATTGAATTGTTATCCAGACTTCTCTGTCTATAGTTTAGAGAGTACCTATGCCAAAGTGACTAGAACATAGGGGTGAAGTCTTCATTCAAGCACCAGTTCAACCTCTCTATGTTCAATGAGCTGTATGGAAGGTAATGGAATACCCATTGTCAATTTTTAGAGATCAACCTTCTGTCAGAGCATCAGTGTGGGTTGTTTATATATCTTCACAGAGCCCCCTTGGACAACAGCTTAATCAAATGCAACTCAGTACCAATACCAGAAACCTTTTCTGACTCCTAAAGACAGCCAATTTGGACTCCATATCTTCTGTTACTAGGAGTCCTCATTAGATTCACCCTCATAAATTTCAGGAAGTTTCCACTGCCCCAGGTTTCCACATTACTCCCCCAATGTTCCCTAATTCTAGCTGTCTTTCCTCCACACTCTTTTCCTCCATCCACACCAGTCTGATCCTTTCCATTACTGTCCCCAACAGACCCCAGTCCACTAGCAAAACTTATTCTGTTTCCTCTTCCTAAGGAGGTACAGACCTCTACCCTAGAGCCTTTCTCTTTTTCTAATCCCTCTGGGTCTTTGGATTGTAGTTGGTTATCATTTATCAGAGGGTAGAATTGGTAGGAAATTGTTATTGTAGATTGTCTTTTGATGGAATAGGTGAAATCACAGGGCTCATTTTTCAATTCCAAGCCCCTTTACATGTCCAGGATAGCTGTCCAAGAAACCAATTTTCATTGAAATTGTTGCTAAATATGTATAAACAGAAGAGTTATCATGAATGGAAGCTAATAGTTGGGTATTGTCATTTTGTCCATACAACCACTTAGTCAAGTCCTTATTAACATTCTCTCTTTTTTCCTCCTTTACTTTTTCATTTACTCCTTTGTACCGTACTTTCCCTCCCATTGTCATTACTGAGAGCATTCCCTATTCCATATATTAGATCCCATGCTGTGCATTTGGAAGAAAGTATAGAACCAGAAGTTGTGATAACATCATTGGATTTATTTCTTAGTGTAAAACTTTCACATAATTGTCTTAGGGCACTATAATTCAAATTATTCTCACAACAAAAAAAGAATATTGTAGGAAAATGATAAGGCAAAAATGTGTACTTTTGTAAAAAGGCTCTTAAAAGTTTATTAATGAACATCAGTACTGAAGAAGCCAGTGGAGGTAATTGTCCACATTGGGAGGGAAAGTATGGTACAAAGGAGTAAGGGAAAGAGGAAAGAAAAGTGATCTCTGATTAGACAGTAATTGTCTGGGTAGGTCCAACCCTATGTGGTCCTAGGTAAAACATTGATATCATGAGATTTAATTTTGTATTTGTTTGTTTGCTTTATTCTTATTTCATACAATACATCTGTATGTAGTTTCTCCTCCCACTATTCAATCTAGTTCCCACCTCCAAACTTCCTCTCTCCCCGAGAGTCACTCTATAAAGGTAACTTTTATTTGCCTGATTTAGTTGTCTTCTTGGAGGTTTATTGCCTCTATCTGCTAACCTAGGCCTAGTCCTGGAAACTTCTAACCTCCATACAATCTAATCTAGTCCTAGAATATTTTCAGCCTCTAAGACTTACTGCCGAATAAGCTCACCTTTTCTTGTTCTTTCTGAACTCTTGCTGACTGGTTCAACTAAGATGTTCTGGCTCAAACTCCTCTCCAAATGACCAATTCAAGGAGCTTCTGGCTTCTCTCAACTTCTCTGAATTGCTTCTGTTGGCCTCATACTAACTCTAGGAATCTTTTCTAATCTTCTGGCTCCTCATTCTCTTGCTCATTCTGTCTTCACCTTTGTCTAGCTTGCTTTCTCTTCAACCTCTCTCTATAAAACACTCCTAGTAAAACTACCTCTTCTTTTCATAAACTAAACTTCCATGACCTTAGCTCCACTTACTCCCTATAAACTCACTGACTCAACCACACTGACTAGAACTCAGAGATCTACAAGCCTTTGTCTCCTGAGTGCTGGGATTAAAGTGATGTACCACCACACCTGGACCTACGGTTGTTGTTGTTTTGTTTTGTTTTGTTTTTTTAATCTGAAACTTGCTCTATATTAGCCTGGCCTTAAATTCACAGAGATATGCCTGCATCTGCCTCCTTCAATTAAAGATATGTCTATATTACAGCCAGATCACACAGACCTAGAAGGTCTTTGGATGTGATCTCTGGCCAGAACAGCAGAGTAGTCATTGTCTGAATTAAAATTCATCTATACCAACTCATTGCTCATGAAGAAATTGATCTGGCATCTATATGAAGCCCTTACCCCTATATTCTAATCTCTTTAGTACAGGATGGTATTCTGAAGAATATTGAAAAGAAATTTCTTAAAAGAAATGTGAACATGAATCCAGCCACAAAACATTTTACTTACAATTTGTTCTACTTGAAAAATATATTAGGGCAAGGTGGAGCAGAATGTGTGAGAGCAGCCATACATTTTGATCAATGTCTAATTTTATCTAAGGCCTACTCCATATGAAGTATTCTATTCCTGACAGTGCTTGAGTAACCAAGTGCCAGAGACTGGATCACCCAGAGATCTAGGGTAAACCCAAACACTAATGATATTATTATTATTCCTAATGATATTCTGATACATTCATAGATCACTGCCTTAAGCAGAGATACTTCCTCTGGCAGCAGATGGGAACAGATGCAAGACCTACAGTCAGTCATTATGTGAAGAAACATTCTACATTGGGATCTTCATTAAATTCCTCCCTCAGAGTTCAAGGAACCGTGCAGAACAGGATGCTGAAAATTGTAAAAACCAGAGGAAATGGAGGACACCAGGAGCACAAGGCCCTCTGAATCAATTAGGTAAGGCCCTTATGAGTTCACATAGATGGAAGCAGAAAGCACAGTGCCTTCTCCTGTCTGCCAGGCCTTCTGTGTATATATGATATCCTTTAACTTAATATTTTATGGGACTCATGGCTGTGAGTATGAGTGGGCCTCTGAATCTTGTACCTGCTCTTGAGACTCTTTACCTCCTGCTAGTTTGTAATGTCTAATTTTGACATGATAGTTTTTTCTTCATTTTATAACCTATTTTGTCAAATTAAAATACAATACACAGTATATCACCTTTAGAAATTTCTATGTGACTCATGATTTTAAAAATAGAATGTGTGTCCTATTTACATAGTCACAATGGTTCTTGCAGTTACTGTATTAAAATTCATCATTGTTGTCCATGTGAAGATTTTTGTAGGGTATTAAATATGAAATTTCTCTTATGTCTCTTTCTCAGGCTTGGGAATGGGATTTCAGCATTTATACTACATATTTTCCTGAGGCTGTGTGTGAGCATAGTTCCTTGCCATAGGATGAATCTTTTTAAAAGAACAGTATGCAGAGTATATTGCTTCCTATTATTATTATGTCTGTTAGACAGGAAAAGAAACAATAAGATAGATGCAGCACTAAGGGGCCTCTGGAAAAATAAGGAGAGACTGTTTTAGCAGATTCTAGGTGAAACTCAAAAATGTAAATTTGAAGGTAAATGTATGTAATTTTACTTCCCATTCCACAATCCTTCCTATAAACTCTGTAAACATGTTCATCATATTTTCATCAAGGCATCAAAACAAATCTAGATGACCCATATAGATAACATCCTGTTGGCTTTGTGTGTGAGAGAGAGAGAGGTAATGTGGTTGTCACATGTGTGTATAAGGCATGGGGTGTATGGGTGTGTGCCTGCATGAGTCCGTGTGTATGTGTGTGTGACAATGCACTTGTATGTATGCTTATGTGTGTATGCATGTGTGTGTATGTGTGCATATGGGTATGTGTATGTGTGTGCATATGTGTGTGTGTGTAAATTGTGCATATATACCTTCCTGACAGGACATCACCCTGTGATTGGATCCTATGAACTTGAACTAAGTATTAATGCCAGAATAGTATGTTATATTTCCATAGACTCAACTCTCAAGCCTTAAATTTTGTTGAGTTTTTCCATGTAATTGTCTATGTGTTTTATATTTTCATATAAATTTTTCACTTGGAAATTCAAGATAGTGTAGTTTCTCTCAGATTAGTGCAATGCTCCATAATTTAACACAAGATCACAGACATTTTTGAGGTCATTAGTTTTGTGGAAACACCATGAAAATGAGCAAGCACTGCATACACTGGAAGGAACATGAAGCAAAGGTAAAACATATATGTTAGTCTGTAGTTTTCAGGGATTTTTTTTTTCAGCTTGAAGTAATTAACTGCATTTTTTGAAAAAACTAATAATTTTAATTTATTTTCTATGCCCTTTCTTACATGGATGGCTAACTTAATGGGAATAAAATAGTATTGTTTGATACATACTGATTAATACATCATAGCTGCTGTGTATTTATTTTTTATCTGAAACACAGAAAAAAAAAATACTTATATGTTGAAAGAAAAGATGTAATGAGGAATTTCGAAAGATTTCACCTGCCAATGAAAGCTACATTAGTGTATTTTGTTTTCCTATGTTTTGGCTCCCATATTTCTGTTGACTTATCTCCAATTTACTCATATTTGTTCCTTTTTCTTTAGCATGGTATTAGACATGTGACAAGCTTGGCATTATATCTTTGAAAAAAACTTTATCATTTGTCTTAGATGCTTTATAATCCACTTCTGTTTTTATAAAATATATTCATTAAAACAGAGCATAGTTTTTAGCAAAAATATTCACCCAAAAGATTAAAATTAAAATGCACATGGTATGCACATAAATTAAGTCCAGAATAAGAGGATTGACTTTACACTGTATCTTGATTCATATTTGGCTTCATTTTGGGATTCTGCTGCTTCAAGTGTCTCTTCCAAAACTTTCCCACCATTTCTAGAAAGTGAAGACACATCAGTCAAAAAATGTTTACACATAAGATCCTTAAGTGATTAATAAGTAATTATCAATTTCTTAACACTAATTTATAAAACATGTATATTTTCATAAAATGTGATTAAAACATCCAAAGTACAATCTTACTCTGTTATTTAAATTACTCAATAAGGAACACATTCTGTGAATTAACTTAAAATTTCACAAGCTTAAAAATAGTGCCTCATAGGCACAAGATCACTTGTCTTTTGTATGTAATACTATATTGTTTCTTAATACGGTTGCTATTATTAGATAGTCTGTTGTTTTAGAATAACAGTATTTTCTAATGATCATATAGTAATTGCCTAACTTTTTAGTAAACCATGGCTTTATATGCAAGCATAAATTCAGTATAGCTTTATTTGTAATTATTAATCCATGAACAACATTATCACTATGTTTTGTAAATAAACCTAAATTTAAGAGATACTTAATGCATTGTTCTCTATAAAATCAAACTTTTAATATCAGTATGCTGACAATGTTAGCTTTACAATGAAAACATCTCTATTTGTAAAAATTCCTAAGGACTGCTTAAGATTGTCAGTAATAATTTCTGATGCTTGAACTAAATAAAAAATATTAATATATGAATGTAGTATTTCCATAAAAATACAATATTTTTGAATAATATTTTATTAATTCTTTTGGAATTTCACATCTGCATTTGATAGTGTTAAACCTTCTTTCCCAACTTTTTCCAGATTCACATGTGCATCTTCATTTTTCTATTCAATCAAATTGGAGCTCTCCCTGCCTCCCCTCCTCTCCTCCTCCTCTCCCTTCTCTTCCTTCTCCCTCTGTCCCATTAAGTTTGATTTGTTTTATCAATAGTATTTTTTAACTTAACAATTCCTTTTGTAATATATTATGGCTTCTGATTTTGTGTTTTATGGTTTTGTGGGCATTTGTGTGTGTGTGTGTGTGTGTGTGTGTGTGTGTGTGTGTTTCTTGCATTTTTTCTTCTTTTTCTTTTTAAAATCTTGTTGTTTGTTTTTGTTTGCCTGCTTTTTTTCTCTAAGGAGAGAAAAAAAGGACATGAAGTTATGTGGAAGGGGATGTAAGGAGGAGCTGGGGTGGTTGGAGGATGTCAAACTTTAATCAGAATATATTATTTTCATTTTTATTTGGCATCAAACTGATTTTTTTCTTTGTATATATACTTGCTATTTTGGGTTTCAAAGATCTGCATCATTTAAAAGTTTTTAATGATATATGCTAGGATTGTTCTTGATATTCATGAAAACAGATGTCAATATATAAAAATTTTGATGAAATTTTATTGTTTTGCACATCATCTGATTAACATTGATATAATGTTGATATATTATTCTATTTCATTGTTTTATTTTTTGAAAAATTTTAAGGCAACATTAAGTGTATATGCGTGTTCTCATATCTTTGTGTATTGTGTATTTGTGTATGCTGTTAATGCAAGTAAATTTATACTTGAACATAAAGGAAGACAGAGCTAGAAACAGCAAGTCAGAGCCAACTGTAGATAGATAGATAATAGATAGGTATATAGGTAGATGATATATGCATGATAGAAATATAGATGATAGATAGATAATTAAAAATCTTCTGAGAGGGCAAGATGGTGAAAATAAGCTTGCACACATTCTGATTGTCAGGAAGACCAACTAGACCACTGCAGATATATACTCTGGCTGAATGACAGTTTGAGAGGCACAAGCCTGCATGGGCTTGCCCAGTAAAGAGGGACATTAAAGAACTCTGTACTGGACATATAGAGAGTAGAAGAACAGAGACACGAGACATGGGAGACAGGGCACTTCCCAATGAAGAAGAAAATTTCTCAAACCTAAAGAAAGAGATGCCAAAAAAATTCCAAGAGGCTTTCAGAACACCAAACAGATTAGATCAGAAAAGAAATTCCTCTCACCACATAATAATTGAAACTGCAAATGTACAGAACAAAGAAAAATATTAAAAGCTGTAAGAGAAAAAGATCAAGTAACATATAATGGTAGACCCAACAGAATTACACCTGACTTCTCAGAAACTTTAAAAGCCAGAAGGGCCTGGGCAGATGTCCTACAACTGTGAGAGAACATAGGTGCCAAGCCAGACTACTATAACCAGCAAAACTCTCTATCAACATAGATGGAGAAAACAAGATATTCCATGACAAAATTAAATTTAAACAATATCTATCTACAAATCCAGACCTACAGAAGATCCTAGAAGGAAAATTCCAACCCAGAGAAGAAAACTACACCCAAGTAAACATAGGAAGCAAAAAATTCCACTGAAGCTAAACCAAAAGAAACACACAACCACCACCCACATCAAAATAACAGGAAATAACAACCTTTGGTCATTAATATCCATCAACATCAATGGACTCAATTCCCCAATAAAAAGACACAGGCTTAAAGAGTGGATCCATAAACAAGACCCATCATTTTGCAGCATACAAAAAACACATCTCACTAACAAAGATAGACACTACCTCAGAGTAAAGTGCTGGTAAAAGGTTTTCTAAGCAAATGAGCCTAGGAAGCAAGTTGTAGAATCCACCATATTATCAAATAAAATAGACTATCAACCAAAATTAATCAAAAAAGTAGGAAAAGACACTTCATACTTGTCAAAGGAAAAATTAATCAAGGTGACATTTCAATAATAGATATCTATGCCCCACATACAAGGGCACAGACACTTGTAAAAGAAACTCTGCTAAAGCTTAAACCTCACATTGATCCCCACACATTATAGTGGGAGACTTCAACACTCCATTCACAGCAATGGACAGGTCATGGAGACAAAAACCAAACAGAGAAATAATGAGCTTGGTAGAGGTCATGAACCAAATGGACCTAACAGATATCTACAGAACGTTGCACCCAAACGCAAAGAATATACCATGTTTTCGGCACTGTATGGAACCTTCTCAAAAACGGACCATAGACTCAGACAAAAAGCAAGCTTCAGCAGACACAAGGAAATTGAAATAACCCCTTGTATCTCATTAGACCACCATGATTTAAAACTGGACTTCAACAACAACAGAAATAACAAAAAGCATACACATTCAAGGAAACTTAACAACTGTCTACGGAATGACCACTGGGTAAGGGACAAATAAAGAAGGAAATCCAAGACTTCTTAAAATCCAATGACAATTAAGGCACAAACCTATGGGACACAGTGAAAGCAGTACTACGAGGAAAGTTCATAGAACTGAGTGCCTTCAAAAAGAAAATTGTCACAGCTCATATCAACAAATTAACAGCAGACCTGGAAGAACTGGAAAAAAAGAAGCAAACACTCCCAAGAGGAACAGAAGGCAGGAAACCATCAAACTTTGGGCTGAAATTAGCAACTTAGAAACAAAAAGAACAATACAAAAAAAATCAACAAAACCAAGAGTTGGTACTTTGAGAAAATCAACAAAATAGACGTACCCTTAGCCAAATTAACTAAAAAAAAGACGAAAAAATCAACAAAAACAGAAACGAAAACGGAGAAATAACAACAGATATTGAGGAAATCCAGAGAATCTTTAGGTCCTACTTTAAAAATCTGTACTCCACCAAGTTTGAAAACCAAAGCGAAATGGACAATCTTCTTGATAGCTTCCACCTACAAAAGTTAAATCAACAGCAGGTTAACATATTAAACAGTCCTATAACCCCTAAGGAAACAGAAACAGTCATTAAAAATCTCCCAACCAAAAAACATCCAGGGCCTGATGGTTTCAACACAGAATTCTCCTAGACCTTCAAAGAAGAGGTAATATCAATACTCTTCAAATTCTTCCACAAAATAGAACCAGAAGGAACACTGTCAAATTCATTCTATGAGGCCACAGTCACTCTGATTCCTAAATTACACAAAGACCCAACAAAGAAAGGGAACTTCAGACCAATTTCCCTCATGAACATAGATGCAAAAACAGTTAATAAAATACTGGCAAACCAAATCCAAAAACAAATAAAAAGTATCATATATCATGATCAACTAGGCTTCATCCCAAGAATGCAGGGACGTTTCAACATACAAAAATCCATCAACATAATTTACCATATAAACAAGCTGACAGAAAAAAAAAATCCACATGATCATCTCACTAGATGCTGAAAAAATATTTGACAAAAATTGAACACCCCTTCATGCTAAAAGTCCTGAAGAGAGGTGGCATACAATGTCTATACCTAGAAATAATAAAGGCGATATACAGCAAGCCAGTAACCAGCATCAGATTAAATGGAGAGAAATTTAAAACATTCCCTCTAACTCAGGGACAAGGCAAGGATGCCCACTTTCGCCATATCTCTTCAACATAGTACTTGAAGTTCTTTCTAGAGCAATAAGACAACTAAAGGAGATCAAGGGGATACAATTTGGAAACAAAGAAGTCAAATTATCCCTTTTGCAGATGATTTGATAGTATACATAAGTGACACCAAAAATTCCACCAGAGAACTCTTATGACTGATAAACACCTTGAGCAAGGTGACAGGACACAAAATTAATTCAAAAAATTGGAAGCCCTTTGTTATACAAAGATAAGTGGACTGAGAAAGAAATTAGGGAAACAAAACCCTGCACAATAGACACAAACAATATAACATACCTGGGGGTAACTATAATCAAGCAAGTGAAAGACCTGTATGACAAGAACTTCAAGACCTTGAAGAAAGAAATTGAAGAGGACATCAGAAGATGGAAAGATCTCCCATGCTCATAGATAGGTAGGATCAACATAATAAAAATGACCTGCCAAAAGCAATATATAGATTCAATGTAATTCCTATCAAAATACCAATACAATTTTATAGACCTGAAAAACATAATTTTCAATTTCATATGGAATAAAGTAAAAAGAATAACTAAATCAATCTTGTACAAAAAAAAAATCTGGAGGTATCACCATGCCAGATTTCAAGCTATACTACAGAGCAATAGTAATAAAAACAGCATGGTACTGGTATAGAAACAGAAAAGTGGATCAATTCAATTGAATTGAAGACCCAGAAATGAACCCACAGACCTATGGTCACTTAATTTTTGACAAAGAAGCCGAAACCATATAATGGAAAAAGGACAGCATCTTCAACAAATGATGCTAATCTAACTGGATGTAAAAGAATGAAATTAGACCCATACTTATCACCTTGCACAAAACTTAAGTCCAAGTGGATCAAAGACCTTAACATAAGGCTGGACACACTAAATCTACTAGAAGAGAAAGTGGGGAAAACCCTCGAACACATCGGCACAGGTGACAACTTCCTGAACAGAATACCAACAGCTCAGGATCTAGGACCAAAAATCAATAAATGGGACCTCATGAAACTGAAAAGCTTCTGTAAGGCAAAGGACACTGTCATTTGACAAAATGGCAAAGTTCTTTACCAACTCCACTTCTGACAGAGGCCTAATATCCATAATTTATAAAGAACACAAGAAATTAAACATCACAAAACTAAATAATCCAATCAAAAAATGGGAAACAGAGCTAAACTGATAATTCACAAAGGAGGAATCACTTATGGCAGTGAAACATTTGAAGAAATGTTCAACATCCTTAATCATCAGAGAAATGCAACTCAAGATGACTCTGAGATTCCATCTCACACCTGTCAGAATGGCTAAGATCAAAAAAACTCAAATGACAGCACATGCTGGCGAGGGTGTGGAGAAAGGGGAAAATTCCTCCATTGCTGGTGGGAGTGAAAACTTATACACACTATGGAAATATGTCTGGAGATATCTTAGAAAACTTGGAATAACCTTACCTCAAGACCCACCCATACCACTTCTGGGTATCCACCCAAACGGTTCCTCACCAAACCATAAGGACATATCCTCATGTTCATCGCAGCCTTATTTGTAATAGCTAGAAACTGGAAACTACCCAGATGTCACTCAAACAAGGAATGGAAAAAAATTGTGGTACATTTACCTAATGAAATACTACTCAGCTATCAGAAACAAGGAAATCATGCATTGTGCAGCCAAATGGATGGAAATATAAAAGCTCATCCTGAGTGAGCTAGCCCAGACTCTGAAAGATGCACATGTCATCTACTCACTTATATTTGAATTTTAGCCATATAGTATAGGATAACTATCCTACAACCAACCCACCAGAAAGATCAGGATCATAGTGGTTGTTACCCATTAATGGGACAATTTTCCCTAGGGGTGCTACCATGTAAGCCCTCAGTGCAAGAGGAAGCTGTTAGCCCTCATATAGCTGTTGAACTGAGAGGGACTGAAAAATAGGGACACTCCATATGGGAGGAGTGGGATGGGTGGGAAAGTGAGGAGAGGGTGGGAGGGTGGAACCAGGAGGGGTGGCAAGAGGGCACTGTGATGGAGATATAAATTGAAGTAATAAATGAACAAACAAACAAGAATATTAAGAAAAAAACAAACAAACAAAAAGAAACAAACACTCCTAAGAGGAGCAAATGGCAAGAAATCATCAAACTCAGGGCTGAAATCAACAACTTAGAAACAAAAAGAACAAAACAAAGAAACAATAAAAGCAAGAGTTGATTCTTTGAGAAAATCAACAAAATAGACAAACTTTCAGCCAAAATAACTAAAAGGCAGAGGTTAAATACCCAAATCAACAAAATAAGAAATGAAAAGGAAGAAATAACAACAGACCTCACACCTGTCAGAAAGGCAGAGATCAAAAACTCAAATGAGAGCACATGCTGGTGAGGTTGTGGAGAAAGAGGAACATTCCCCCATTGTTTGTGGGTGTGCACACTTGTAAAATCTCTGTGGAAATCAGTCTGGAGATATCTTAGAAAAGTTGGAATAGCTCTACCCCAATCTCAGCCATACCACTCCTGAGTGTACATCCAAATGATTTCTCAACAAACAGCAAGGATATCTACTCAACTATGTTCATAGCAGCTCTATTTGTAAAGCCTAGAAACTGGAAACAACACAGATGTCCCTCAACTGACAAATAGATTTTAAAAAACTGTGGTACATTTATGCAATGGAAAACTATTCAGACATTAAAAACAAGGAAATCATGCAATTTGAGACCAAATGGGTGGAACTAGAAAAGCTCCTCCTGAGTGAGCTAACTCAGACCCAGAAATATGCACATGGCATCTATTCACTTATAACTGGATTTTAGTCATATAGTACAGGATAACTATCCTATAACCAACAGACTCAAAGGAACAGGAACATGACTTTGTTCCTTTTTAGAGGGACACTTTGCCCTAGTGGAGATGCCATGAAAGCCCCTAGTGAAAGAGGAAGCTCTTAGCCCTCATATGACTGCTGAACTGAAGGGGGCTGATATTTAGGGCAAACCACTCCAAAGGAGTAGGATAGGTAGGAGAAGGAGGAGAAAGTGGAAGGGTGGAAATGTGGGACCGGGGAGAAATGGAAGGAGAGGACTGTGTTGAAGATGTAAATTAAAGTAATAAATAAACATTAAAAACAAGATTATCAGGTATAAAAATCAGTCTACATATATTTTCTCTATAATATAATAAAATAATATTTTTGCACAAAACCATGATTTCATAAAGTTTAAATTCAATTGTACTTTAAGATAATTTGGGTATAATCTGTTTTATCCCATTGTTATGTGTTTCTAGTACTTCCAGAGAGCATACCTGGGAAAGGTAATAATAAGATGATGATTTATGGGTATTGATATTTATAGATAATGCATGCACAAGGACTTGTTGAGGTAGATAATAACATTTGCATCAGATTTTATTTGGGAAATCTTATCTTTTATACAGGGCCTCTTAGCATATATAGGATAAACGCTTTTCATAAAGCAAATATCTACCCAGATTTTTTACAAGAATTCACATCCCTCATATAGGAAAGCAGATTTTTAGGCTTATGTTGGGGAAAATATTTCCAAAGATGGAAGTTATCAAGAATACTATAAGTGCCTAATCTCTGGAGTGAATCTGTTACCAAAGCAACAGAATTAAATAACTTGATTACAAAGAAAATAAATGGTTTGAAATATACTATTTACCTGCCTTACTTTTACCAGATCTTTAAAACCAAAATGAAAGGTGATATTAAGAAATCTTAAAACTATTCTTTGAGATAAAAAACTTAATTCTGGAGATTAAAAAAACATAATTCTGAAATGAATATCAAGAATATCAAAGGGAAATGGATATTAAGATATGTCAATCTACCCTCTTCCCCTCTTCTTTACATATTTAAATTTTCATTTTTACTCCAAAATACTTTAGTGAGTTTAATATGCAATGCTTATTGTTAATGCTATGAATAATTTAGATAATCACCACTTTTCAAAATTCCCTATTATTTTATGAAAATGCAAATTCCTTACTGTTATTTTATTTACCAAATGAGGAAAGGTAAAGCATATACTTATATAGATTTAGACATATCTAGGAGTAAGTGTAAAACATTAAACTTGCTCTTTTATCATTTTATTAAAATAATTTCATATATAGAGACATGAACTTTCAAAATAAATATGATATTTGTTAATAAATTTGAATAATTTAGAAAGACAGATAGAGATTTACAAACCTTGTTTAATATAATAAAATTATTTTTTTATTATTTTAAAAACTTCGTACATGAGTACTGTATTTACATATTTTTTAATCCTTCATTCTTCCCTTCAACTCATCTAATCTCTGCCCAATCACATTTCAAATTGTGACTCATTCTTCTTAAATTATTGTAGAAACATACATGCACAGTACACACAATACACATTTACACTACACTCACTATACACTTACACATAAACACATGATATTGTGTACATATGGATATATAAATATGACCTACTCTGACCATGTAATTTGTGTGTGTGTGTGTGTGTGTGTGTGTGTTTGGGACTCACCATTTGGGATTTTATAATCTATCCAGGTGATGGTAGCCAAGGAAGACTGGTTCTCTCCCAATTCAGTAGCCATTGACTGGATGTTTTATGGGTGGAGGCTTGATGAGATGTCTCATTCATGTTGGCATGTCCACTGGTGCTATGCCTCTGTGCTGGTCTTGTTACAGCAACCATGTTGTTGGGATTTCAACAGTAGCTTCCCAATCATCCATAGAAGATATAAAATATTGTTTTTAAGCTTAGGTTTAAAATGACTTAAATATTTGAATTATTATTGAGGCAGACAATAATTTTAATACCATATGTGATTGGAAAAACCTATTACTGGGAAAAGCTTACTGTATAGGTGAAAAACATTTTTCAGTGAAGCTAAAAAATAAAACCATCCAGCGTAAAAACTTATATAGTAGCATTTTAAATCTCTATGTAAATGTCACCAACACTTAATGAAGTTTAAAGTTGTATTTTTATTTCTTTTAAATGAGTTTATATAATTTAATAAGTGAAAAGAAAACAAACAATATAAATATGTAATAATCCTAGCAATATTATATGTAGAGTTAGATCCTCATCTATATGAAATTCATCTTGAGAACTAGAAGTATGCATATATAATGCAGATGTTCATAGATATGGGTGGATATAGAAAGAATATCTTGGGTTTGAATCTTACTCTCCCATTTCTTCTCCATAAACTTAACAGTTTAACAAAATCTAAAACTGCAACTTCCAGATATTTAGAAAAGGATGGTCTTTGTTATCTCAAAGTCTTGCAGCACATCTTCCCAAAATAGGTATTTTGTGTTGAAATTACCTCACATTAACTTTCAAAGTTCAAAAGCAGATACTTGTCTCTGACCCCTGGGATATCATGTTAGTAGCTCAAATGCAACCACTGAGGGACAATTCACAAGCTGGGAATTAAAAACAAAGTATGTTACCACCACTACCAGTACCTAGAGGCCCCTGTAAAGGCATGCACACAATGGTATACCCTCCAACATTGTTAATAATTTATAAAATGTTAGCTGTACTAGAACACATGTAGAAAAACAAGGGTAATAAAATATTTAGAAATCTTTTTATGTTTACTTATTATTTCAGGTTATATCTCCATCATAGTACTCTCTTTCAGCCCCTTCCATTCCCACCCTCTACCCCCTATCCCTTTCATCCCATTCCTCCAGAGTGTCCTTACATATCAGTCCCCCACCCCAGTTCAGCAGTCATATGAGGACCAAGAGCTTCCTCATACACTGGGGGCCTACAAGGCAGTCCGATCAGGGCAAAGTGTCTCATTGACAGTAACAAAGTCTATGTTCCTGTTCCCTTTGGTTCATTGGCTGTAGTATAGTTATCCTATATCATATGGCTAAAATCCAATTATAAGTGAATAGAAGCCACGTGCATCATTCTGAGTCTGGGTTAGCTCACTCAAGATGATCTTCTCTAGTTCCATCCATTTGGCTGCAAATTGCATGATTTCGTTGTTTCTGATGGCTGAGTAGTATTCCATTGTGTAGATGTACCACAGTTTTTTTGTCCATTCTTCGGTTGAGGGACATGTGGGTTGTTTCCAGATTCTAGCTATTACAAATAAGGCTGCTATGAACATAGATGAGGACACTTCCTTGTGATTTGGTGAGTAATCCTTTGGATGTATACCCACTAGTGGTATGGCTGGGTCTTGAGATAGAGCTATTCCAAGTTTTCTAAGATATCACCAGACTGATTTCCATAGTGATTTTACAAACTTGCACTCCCACCAGCAATGGAGGAGTGTTCCCCTTTCTCCACACCCTTGCCAGCATGTGCTGTCATTTGAGTTTTTGATCTTAGCCATTCTGACAGGTGTGAGATGGAATCTCAATGTGTGGATTTGATCTCTGTTTACATCCTTGTGTGTGAGCACACTTATTTAGAATTAGACAACATACCAGCAGTCCATGATTAACATATTGAATTTTACTATAGCTTTAATTACACATGATTTATATCACCTGTTTCGTTTTTGATGTCATTTGGAAACCTTTTTATAATTTCATCTTGACTCGCACACACGTTATATATATATATATATATATATATATATACACACATACACACACACATATATTCAGTAGTTCAGAAATATATGGCTTCATTTTGAGTCTATGACTTTGTGCTGCTTTGAAAATAAAATTTTCTGAACCCTTTTAAAATTAAATGTGATTTTTGTTTATGTTAATGTGACTTTTTTCACCAACATGAACACAAAGTGTACTAATTTCAGTAGTTGTTCTTGGGAGGGCAACACCCTAGCTCCCCATTAAGTTCAATATTGTAATGGTAGAATTTTTTTTTTTGGTACATCACTCTTTTGTATCATACTGTGAGTGTCAATGGAAATACTAATTCCAAATTTTCTTAATGGATTTTCACTTAGAGCATATGCATTTAGTTATGAATAGTAACTTTGTGTGTCAGCTCTTACAAATGAAATAGATTATGGCTATTTTTCAATGAATTATTCTTGAAGACAGGGTTGGAAATATGTAAAAGTATAAAAAAGAAAATAGCAAACTAAATAAAATACATAAGACTGTGCAAAGTAAGGTCTATTTTCCTAGAAGGAATAGATAACTTCCAATCTTTTCTGTTTTTAAAATACAGATTGTTAGTCTGTTTTATATTTCTCTCTCTTTTTATTTAAGTGTATGGTATATCTTATGCACATTCTTTTCCTAGGTACTAATTTTTAGCCTCCACTGAAAAGTTTACAGTGTCAATGCTACTTAATTTATAATATAAATCTACAATAAAACTCATTATTTTAAAAAGCTTGGGAAAATAAAAAGAAATAACTTACATGTAAGTATGAAAGCTGTAATTAAAAAGACATTTTGTTGTAATTTGACTTCCAATAACTTTTGACCTGAAAATCACAATGTTTTGATTGTACAAATGCAAGAATCATTTGTACTTCCATGACAATGATCGTGAATCTTGGAGGAGAACTTAGAGCATCCATGTTACTAAAGCAGTATAATCTCTCAAAGGACATTCTAAATATTTGTTCTTAAACCCACAGATCAAAGTATTTCTTATGACTCATCAATGAAGTGTTTCTTTGAAACAGACAATGACCATTTCAGAAAATCACAACCAATCAAAATGGAGTTGTGGACCACCTTCCCAGCGAACACATCTACAACACAATTCCTGAATCTAAGGATCAGAGATCGTGGAATGATTTAAGAGCAATAGGAAAGTAGGGGGGAGTTGATGAGAGATTATGTATTCTAGAAATGTCAGAAACTATATAGGATTATGTGAAATCTCATCAAAATTACTGAATAAACATGAATTGAACAAGGGTAACACCAATAGACATGATAGTGTGGACAAGGAGAAGCTCATGAGGCCTCAACTTATACAAAGAACTATAGACAATTTATGGATGATGGGACTATGAAAAATAGTATTATCCAAGAACGAGACTGACCATTTGTTATCCATTATAGATGGTCAGCCCTGAGAACATATGCATAGAAGTAAAACTATACAGATTTTATTTGTGTGTATATGTGTACATGGTGTGTTTGTGTGTGTGTGTGTAAAACAGAAATTAAAACTAAGACATCATGATTTTGAAAGAGACTTGAGGTAATACAAGAAAGGTTTGGAGGGAGGATAGCAAAGGAAGAAATGGTATTATAATCTCAAAAATGAAAAAAAAGCTATATGGTTACATTTGAGCTTTAGAATTTTATTTATTTATTTAACATTTATTTATTACTTCAAGGTACATCTCCATTACTGTTCACTCTCCAACCCCTCCTGATACTACCCTCCACCCTCTACCCCCTCTCCCACCCATCCCACCCCTCTGGTTTAAGGTGCCTGCATGTAGAACTTTTTTATACTAGTTGATTTCTTTCTAATTATTTGTTAAATGATCAAGTTGTTACCATTTTAGTTAATCTTGAAAAAGACATTGTAGAAATTCCCACTTTTAAGCAAATATAGAAAACTTGCATTAGATTTATTCATACTCTATAAACTACAATAAAGTATAAAAGCATTTGAAGTATACAGTCATGCACTGGTTATGAGAGAAAAGACATTGTAACTTATTTCTGCTTTCTTTTATTTTTTATATGTTTATTAATTCAAGCTACATCTCATTCACAGCCACTTTCTTCCTCCCTTCCTGGTCCAACCCTCCTACTCTCTCTCCCTTCTCACACCTCTCCTACACTTCCAGTGTGGTGGCCCCCACATATCAACCCTCCTCAGTTCATTAGTCATATGAGGGTTTAGAATTTCTTCTTGGTCTGGGGCCTGACTTGGCATCGCCACTAGGGTAAAGTAGGTTCTTGTTCGTTTAAGTCTGTGAGTTGTAGGATAGTTGTCCTATACTATATGACTAACTTCCAGTTATTAGTGAATATATACCATGTGTATCTTCCTGGGTCTGGGTAAGCTCACTCAAGATGAGCTTTTCTAGTTCCATTCATTTGGTTGCAAATTGCATGATTTCCTTGTTCCTGATAGCTAAGTAGCATTCCATTGTGTAAATGTACCACAGTTTTTTATTTAAATCCATTCTCTTTGGTTGACAGCCATCTAGGTTATTTCGAGTTTCTAGCTATTACAAATAAAGATGCTATGAACATTGTTGAGCTGATGTCCAGGTGGTTTGGGGAAGAATCTTTTGGATATATGCCCAGGAGTAATATGGCTGACTACTACAGCTGATGAACACCTTCAGCAATGTGGCTTAGATACAAAATTAATTCTAAAAAAATCAGTAGCCCTTCTTTACACAAAGGGTAAGTGGGCTGAGAAAGAAATTATGGAAACAACACCCTTCACAATAGCCATGAATAATATAAAATACCTGGAACTCTAACCAAGCAAGTAAAAGACCTGACAAGAACTTCAAGTCCCTGAAGAAAGAATTTAAGAATATATCAGAAGATGGAAATATCTCCGTGCTCATGGATAGGCACAATCAACATAATAAAAATGGAAATCCTACCAAAAGCAATAAACAAATTCAATGCAATTCCTATCAAAATACCAGTACAATTCTTTACAGACCTTGAAAGGACAATACTCAAACTCAAATGGAAAAAAAAAAACAAAAACAAAAACAAAAAAGTCAGAATAGCTAAATCAATCCTGTTCAATAAAAAAAAAAAAAAATCTGGAAGTAACACCATCCCAGGTTTTAAGCTACACTACAGAGCAATAGTAATAAAAACGTCATAGTACTGGCATAGAAACAGACCTGTTGATCAATGGAATTGAATGGAAGACCCAGAAATATTTCTTCTTATTATTATAGCAAGACTCTGAGTCAGGAGACCTTGTAGAATATGGATACTTTCTCAAGCAGGACAGAGAAAACCTCAGTCACATTGCATGGGCAGAACTGAGCTCCAGTTGGGAGGTCTGAAGCAAGTCATTGACATTGAGTGATTTTCAGTGATCTCTATTGTTTCTGACATGTTGCAAAATGAAAATCTAATGGCTTATCAATTGAGCTACTTAGATGTATGCAATAACTCAAGCCAAACAAGAATAACTAGTAGATAGATAAATAAATAATAAATAAATAAGACACATTTTTAGAAAACAAGTGTATAAAGGGTTTATATCTAAAATTCAAGCATAGTCAATAATCATGCATGGGACAAGTCATTCCTTCATAATGAAATACAGAAAAACTTTAACATATCCTGTCAATTAAAGCTCATTTTATTTTTTTTTTTAAATTCATATGTATGAGTATTTTGTCTTCAGGTATGTGTACGTGATATGTTAGTGACTGTTACACACAGAGACCAAAAACAAACAAACAAACAAACAAACAAACAAATAAGCAAACAAAAAAACCAAGGATGCTGAATTCCCTGGACCTATACTTTGAGGAAGTTGTAAGCTACCATGTGAGTGATCAAAGGTGAAATTGTGTGGATTATGTGAATGAAACTGAGATGCTCTGCATGAGCAACACATGCTTTTAACCAGTGAGCTTTTACTCTAACCCCAACAGGCTCACTTCATCACTTCAAACTATAGTTAGTCTCATATCCCAAATAAGTACAATGGAACAAAGCATACATAGCTTTATGCAGAATTGTTTTTGATTAGGAGATAACAGACTATGGAAAACCTTTATGTATCACAGGAAGTTTGGACTGAAGGTTCCCATGAACCATAGATTACAAAATCATGTGAATAGATGACACAGAGGGAAAATATAACTGATGCTCTTGTAGGTTCAAAGATATACCGTATTCTAAACAAGATTCTGTAGTGACTCTAACATAAAATTTGAAGTAAAATAAAAGTTGTAATAAGAGATTTCATTAATAAAATGTTATGCTCAAAGCATAAGCACACTTTTGTGCACTGTTTTTTTGTTTTATGTTTTCTGGAGAGACACACAAAACCCAGCTCTAGAAGGCAGAACCTAGGATAATGTAAAGAAGTACAAAGTGAGGAGGGTAGTCTGAGAAGCTGTAAGCTAAACAGTCTTAGAAATCTCACAATATGGAGGAGTAGAGGTCTTGACAGAGGATAAGCCTTAGGAATCTATGTGATCTTGCATGAGTCAATTTTGAAGACTTGACAAACAAGTATAAAACAAGGTCACCAAAACCCCACAACAAAATGAGCACAATAACACAGGAGCAATAAACCTCAGACTCTAGGCAGAGCTGGTCACAGTTCTTGATCCTATTAACTGCACTGAGAAATGTACTCTGACCTCCATGTAAGCTGTGTCATAGATGGCCCCACATATGCATCAATATATAAGAAATAAATCTTTCAAATTTTTAGATAAATCATCACTCAAATTTCAAGAGTATTTCCCTTGTAAAAATATTCTGAAGTAAAAATAAATAGTACTTGGAACTCAAAAGAAAACATAGATAAGATTATCACACTGATATTTTTCTAGAAAATATTTTTTTTAAATTTTATATATTTAATAATAATTACAGAGAGATCACCGTAAACTTGTATGCTTTAAACACAGACATTTTATCTTCTTAAAAAATATTCTAAAGAATACACAAATGCTAAGTAGAGAAATGTGTTTCAAACAAATACCTAGTGGGAATTTTTCTAACAGTTTTTCTGTAAATAGAACATACTCTGGAAACTAATCTTTTCTGCATACTAATCAGAAGGATGTCTGCAGCATTCTGACAAGATTTTATTTGGAGGGTAATGTGCGAAACACTCCAGAAAGATTCCCCCAGGTACATAGACTATACAGCAAATCAAATTTCCCTTCAAACTAAATATTTTGGCAAATGGTGAGACATCAATAAATAACATCTCCTGAAACCTGAAGGAATTACTTTTTGAAAGATGAAAATTATAATATGTTGACTATTGTTATAACAAAAATATCTTTGTATGAGCATATTAGGAAAAATTCAAACAAAGACTTAACTTAAAGTCTAAAGATTAACACTAAATCCTCATGAACGGACAGTAGCCCACTCCTCGATGTTGCAATTCTCACTCCCTTATCCTCTTAAACGTCTGCAACAGGACAATATCATGAAACACTCAGCCCACCTAAAATCTAGTGTGAAAAGGTTTTGTCTTTCTTCAGAACATTGTTCAGACATAGACAGTTAACAATGTTAGAGGTCAACCTAAGCAGAAAAAATTAACAAACAAAGCATATAAATTTTGTTAAAAATCATAGGGACAGAAAATGATAAAAATAGAATTGAACCAGATACTGAAAGCCACTAAGACTATACAAGGTTCATAACAAAATACAACACTGAATGGGGAGAGTGAGTGAGCTATTTAAATATGTTAAGCATGAATTATTTCTTTTGAATAATTTAAGATTAAGTTGTGGAAGTTAAAGCATTCTAAATGCAGCACATACAAAAAGGTGCACTGACTTCATTGTTAAATCGGGAAAAAATAATAAATCTTGGAATTAACTTTTCTATATGTGATCTCTTCCTGATTTGCTCTTTCTTGACAGAAAGAATGTATGTGCACACACATTTATCCTTGTTCATAGTTCTTTCTATTATCTAATAGGCTAATTTCACTTTATTAATAATTGGTGTTTTGTAGAAAAGCAGCAATTTATAATAATTCCTATTTTAACAAAATACTGGATTTTAAAAGCCAGGCAAATACAAAACCTTTTGCCAATTCAATCTGATTTCCATTAATCTGCTTACATAAAAGCAAATTATGTAAAAAAGAAAAGCATTTCAATACATTTAATTTACTTCCCTGAGGGTGTGAATTATATTCAGATATTTTAGTCTCATACAGTAGTATGACTAATTATACTGTGTAATGTTTAGTTATTAATTTAGGTCTATATGTTATATTTGGAATAAGATAATTGTGGCTACACATAGATCTGTTTGATTAAGTGGTTCCAGTTTTTGTCATTAAACAGTCTTGAGAATAAACATCACTTTAGATGATATTTGAAGCTACCTGTTTTACATATCCAAGATTTTATGTGTTCATCTATATGTGTGTGTGTGCATGCACACATGCATAAACATGAAGACCAGAGGTAGCTGACGTCTTCAAATTAAGTTTTTGACACAAAGCTATCTTACTAACGTGAAGTTCACTTATTTGACTAGATTGACTTGATGAAATTCCCTGACAAAAGCAATTTGGGGAAAGGAGTGAATTTTTAGTTCACAGTTCTAGGTTAGAGTCCATTGTGGCAGGCATTTTGGAAATAAGGAAAATTGGGCTTCAGGAATTTAAAGTAAATAGTCATATAATATTTTCAGCCAAAACCAGAGAAAAGTAAATGTATACATCCCTCTGGTACCCTGTTCATTTTTTTCCACTGTTATGTAACTAAGAAGTCCAAAACTAGAGAATGGTGCTACACGCAGTGGACAAGATATTTCACATCACTTAATATAATCAAGGCAATCCCTTACAGATATGTCCACAGGCCAACTTGGTCTATGTAATCGCTTATTGAGAATCTTTTGCAAGAGACTCTAGATCCTGTCAAGTTGACAATAAAACTAATTGTCACAGTTAGTAAATTATATAAGTAGTATATCATTTAAAAAAGAATGCAGAGAGTTGACCCCATAAACTGTAGTGTCAGTCATCATTTAAGGACTGAGAAGATTAAAAATAAATGAACTTCTGCCCTTTTGGTCTATATATTACTGTAGTGATTCAATAGATCACTAAACCTAATACATCCAATTTACCCTGATGTATACTTGGAGTTTGAGAACATCACTAGATTTCTCTTCTGTAAATTTTCATGTATTGAAATTCCAGATCAGATATAAAAAGGATAAATTGCATGACACAATTGCTTTTGTAATAACTGACATAAATTATCACTTTAAAATTCAGTTAATTTTTATTGCGTTTTTATTATTTCTTTTATTTTTGAGATTATAATAACTCTTTCCTAGATACATGATTTCTGGGTTCTTTCAGGGTTATAGGACAATTTTATGTGTTTTTATGAAATTATTTCATAAATTGTGACATGCTATATAAATATGATATGTATAATAGTTTTAACTAAGATACATGCCTTATGAGATAGGAGAGGTAATCTGGTGAGTTTGGGCTGCAGTACTGTACATTCTGCTGAGTAGTATTCATGTTGCTATACTGTTTTCTTTTGTGCCTTGCAGTGGTTTGAATTTCGTCTTCAGAACTCTTATTCACATTTTTTTTTTCTTTTTGGGGAAGTGTAGAACTAGCATGGATGTGGTGGTAAGCATTGACTCAAAAACGCTGCGTGTCATAAATACGACTCCATCACTGAGCAACATACAGTTAATGGGACATACTTATAAACTGAGGGCACTACTTTCAAGAGTCAAGAGGGAATTAGTGGGAATAGAGAGAATGCTCAGAGGTTAGGAAGACTTACTGCTTGGTCATGATGACCTGCTTTTTTTGTTACTTCATGATCCCTGAAACAACAAAACAAGGTGGGTGTCCTGAAAAGGCTGACAAGTCCAGTTCCAAGGCAGAGGCCCTCTACTGACTTCTGATTTAGTGAATAGGCACAGACAAGAGGCAAGATCCTTGGTAGGTTTATCAGATCCTGAGGCTTTAATAAATGCAAAATCTTCTAAGGAATATCAACCCAGATGTGGTCAACGTGAGACATAGAAGGTAATTCAGGATTAGGATAGGAATTGATTTTAAGACAGAATTTATCACTAAAACAGAAGTATAATGGAAATGTTTGGTAAAATCACAGCTGGGGCTGGTAAAGAATAATCAGACATGTTTGGGGAAAAGTATCAAAAAATGACAGGTACGCTAAAAGTCGTTTGTAAAGTGGTTACTGTGAAAAATCAGATTTTATATGTCAAGACAATTAAGGAATTATGATGAGATTTTGAGGCATATGAAGACTTTGAATGTGAATTTTTCTCTTTGACCTTAATCATGTGGTCCAAAATCATGTCACTGACAGTATAGAATTCCCTTATTGCCTTGACTGTAACTATATCCAGTCCATGTATGAGTCATACTAATATGCTAGAATTAAGCTGTTATAAAATGTGTTATCATCCAGTGTCCCAGTTATCCAGTTCCTAGGATGCAATAGCGAGGGAGATTGGAGTCCAATACCTAAATGCCAAAGTCTATTGTGCAGAACTTGGGCCCTGACAGATATCTCTTCCAGGATCAGTAAGCACAGAAAGATTTCAGGATGCTGTCACCTATCAGAGTCTTCAGAATGAGCTCAGAACAGAATTGCAACTTCTGATTGAAGGCTATAATCCTCCAGAATTATAGAACCACTAGCTGGTATCTCAAGGATGAACAAATGCAGATGTGAACTTCAACCAGTCAGTTTTTACACCAGAATGGTCAGGCTCTCTAACTTCTTGGAGACCTAACTCTTTTTTTTTTTTTCTTGTATATATTACACACCAACAGCAATTTCCCCTTTCACCTCTCCTCCCTCTGGTTGTACAGGGTTGAAGTCCAACTGGAGCTGTTGGCTACCACCAAGGTATGCATGCCTTTACTATATCCTTAGGGTTATCATACCATAGTGGTCATTTATGTGGTTCATAATAGCCATAGTTGGTAGAACTGTTATTTAACACCCTCCTTTGAAAGCTGGCACATGCCTTTTGGTACCATAAAAGCTAGTCCTGAGAAAGGGGGTATTCAAGTCAGTTCTACTTCAGGGTCCTCTTGTACTGCTTTTGCAGTGTATGGTGTCTTAAGTAACACAGGCTTACTTTATGCCTCTGGCAGGCAACAGCTATATGTTTTGGGAGTGTCTTGACAATTCTGGACAAAATCTCAAAAGAAGGATTCTCATGTCTGTTATTCATGTTTTGTCAGATGTTCTTTGACTCTCAGAGGAAGTACCCTCAGCACAGATAAAAAATGTTCATTAAATTATATATGCATTTTTATATACATAATTACATATAAGTTTCCTTTTAGGTAAATAATTAATTGTATGATTCCTTATGATTCTTTCATGTGGTGGAGGTTCAGATTTATTTGGAGGCATGGTTGTGTTGAGTGAATGTGCTTTTTTGTTTTGGTCTCAAATATTGGATGTGGGAGTGTTTTGTATACCACTGAAAAACAGACTTGTAAAAGAGGCATACAAAAACATAGTGATGAAAAAGCATGTGATATTTTGCAGGTCAGAAAACTGTCATGTGTGTGGAACATATTTACATCTTTTGATGGACAGACTCCTTGGGGAGCTCGCGAACTTGGTACACAGGAAATGCCTTGTGGAGAGGGTGTGAAGTTACCCAATTGGAAGGCATCCCAGTGTAGGTTTAAAGAAGAGGCTCCAGAAATGCAAGGGGACTTTTTTGTTTGGCATTGCTTCTCATCACTGGCCAACACTGCTTTACTCCAAAAGACTACAGACAACAATTCAAGACTTCTTACTTCTTCCAAAACTTACTGCTGCCTTTGCTGCTGAAGATCACAGCCAAGGTCCAGCAGAAGAGATCACAGCCCCAAATAGGGTTACAGCAACTATTGTGAACTCTGTCACCAATACCAGATCCAGGAAAACCTCTGCTTCTTCAGCTCTCCTTGTTGGTGTTCCTATTTAGCTGCATTATCATTTCTGATGTTTTCTGTGTCCCTGTTGTTCACTACATCTGTTCATGTGTATGCTGACTTGGCTGGACTGCTGATGAGTTACCACAAGAACCCACAACTTAGGAGGTCTGTATCCTTTTTCTGTGTGCCTCAGGTCAGTGGGTTGGAAGGTGATGAGAGTTATTAATAAATAGTTTAAAAGTATGCCTTCACTTTCAGACATTGTTACTACTAATTTATATGTCTATCTTCTTCATCTGTTTTCTCCTCCCTAAAGATCCTTCTTCCAATTTTCACTATCAGATCACTTGTACCCTACAATTACCCCACTACATCATCTCTCCTGCCTGTTTGTTAAAACTGTGGTCTTAATTCAAATGTTCATATTGTAACCATTTCCTAATATTTTGTTTATGTCACCAACTAATTAAAGTGCCTAGGATATAAACTTTATCTTATTTTTTATTCTTAAAATGTATCATGAGGTCTGATGCACAAGAATATACAGAATATGTAGACAGAATGCTCTCTGAAAAGGACAAAACTTGGAAGCAGGTAGGTTGACAGCCTAGCTCTGCCAAGACAGGGTAGGCAAGTCCTTCATAATTCCTGCTTTACAATGAATATCTATCAGAGATACTGGGACGAAAGGCTTAAGATAGATGCTCCAATGTATTGAGAAAAATTGGAGACTGTTCAGGTAGCCAGTTGTGTGTTGTTTCTTAGTTTTGGATCCTCATGGCTCTGCACTTCCTGTTTATTCAGACATATTTATCCTTATCAGGTCTCTAATGTGATTGAAGACTAAATGGTTACAGTCTGACAATTAAGTTTTACGTTGTTTAGGAAGTAAACGGATGTTATAAGTCTAAGAAGATGTTTTTAAGTTGGTAGTGCAAGTTAGAATGGAAACTGAGTTAGTTATAGAACTTTAAACTCATAGAGATAGACAGATAACAGAATGTTAATATCAGTTGCCAAATACACATGGGCTGGACACTGGGAATATATGTTATATGTAAAACTTTCATAATTGTGCCTTAATTGTTCTTACTGTTTTGTATTGTATTTATTGTTATAAGAAAAAAGCCTTTAATTGGACTTTTAAAAGGGGGAGCTTTTGGGTGGAAAACGACACACCTTAAATTAAAAAAAAACACATAGGAGGGTGTGGAGGAAGAGTGTAGGAGGGTAGGACTTGGAGGGGGAGGAGGGGAATGTGGTTGTCATGTAACTTGAAGAAATAAATGTTTAAAAAATAAAATGTTTTCTTATGAATAAATACATTCTTCTCTCTATTACATAGTAGATAGAGGGGGACTGAAGATGGCAGCAGCCTGTGCAGACGTATTTTAATCTTGGAGAAAACAGACACAAAAGCGCAAATGATGTAAGACTCGATACAAAAAAATCTGAGAGACTTGACCCCCTCTAGGTCTCACCCAACTACCCAGGGACCACTAAAAGTCCCTGGGCAGGACGCCCTCTCCCACTCTCGGACACACACGGAAGCCACTGAATCCGGGAATCGGGATTCCCCACCACCACCAGGAGAGACACACTGGGTAATTTCCAATCTAATACCCAGGGGGCAGATTCAGACCCCACACAGAGATACTCTCCAACCTGCTATCCACCCCCCAGGTCTCTCACAGAGGATCTGGCTATCTGGCAAAGGCTTGTGGACCCACAGAAGTGCTCGCTGCTCACCTGCAGAATACCCATCTGGCTGCTGATTGTGACCCACTGCGGTGTAAGGGAACTTGGTCCACCGTGATGCGTGCCAGTTTCCAGAGCCGGTTTCAGGGGGTGAAGGCAGATTTACCCACCACAGGACCCAACCCTGGGCAAACCATGAAGTCTTTACTATTAATATTGGACTTTTTTGCTACTACGTGCACTTCCGGCAGGCAGCCAGAGCTTAAGTGTATACAGCTCCACCTCCTAAATAAATGAAGTCTCCACCCTAGAGGCGGGGCGGAAAAACAAACTTTACAGGAGTGGAGTCAGGCAATTCAACTGCTACACCAAAGCACCCCATTTGGAGCCAAGCCTAGAAGACAGGAACAGATAGCTAATACTTCCAAATGGCCAAAGGCCCCAGAAAAAGCAGGATTCAAGGTGGAATGACTCCAACAAAAGAAAGTGATGCTATTTCAACCAACCCGGATCACGTCACCACAACTGAAACACAGGAAAACGATAACAATTCTACATTGTGGAAATTGATAGAGTCCCTTCAAGAGGAACTTAAATTTATGAAGGAATTCAAAGAAGCCACAATTTCACAAACAAAAATTATGGCTAATACCATTAGAGAACTTCAAAACAAAGTGGCTCAACTTGAACACGAAAAAGACAGGGCAATGGAAGACTTCCAGGCAAAGACAAGCAAATTGGAGCAGGAAATGTACAAAATGATTAAAACCATTGAAGTCATGAAAATGGAAATGGAAACAATAAAGAAAACACAGTCAGAGTTAAAAGTGGAAATGGAGAGTCAAGGGAAGAGAACAGGAACTATGGATATCAGTACCAAAAATAGGATTCAAGAGATGGAAGACAGGATCTCAGGCATGGAAGATTCAATGGAAGAAATCAGTACAACATACAAAGAAAATGAGAAAGCTAAAAAATCTCTCACCCACAACATCCAATAAATCAAGGACTCAATGAAAAGATGGAACCTAAGAATTATAGGCATAGAGGAAAGAGAAGACTCCCGACTCCAAGGTCCAGGAAATATCTTCAACAAAATCATAGAAGAAAACTTCCCAAACCTAAAGAAAGAGATGCCAATAAAAATCCAAGAGGCTTACAGAACACCAAACAGATTAGATCAGAAAAGAAACCCCTCTTGCCACAATATAATTGAAACTCCAAATGTAGAGAACAAAGAAAAAATATTAAAAGCTGTAAGAGAAAAAGGCCAAGGCACATATAATGGCAGACCCATCAGAATTACACCTGAATTCTCCTCAGAACCTTTAAAAGCTAGAAGGGACTGGACAGATATCCTAAAAGCCCTGAGAGAACATAGGGGCCCAGCCAGACTACTATAGCCAGCAAAACTTTATCAACATAGATGGAGAAAACAAGATATTCCATGACAAAATCAAATTTAAACAATATCTACCCACACACCCAGCCCTACAGAAGATCCTATAAGGAAAATTCCAACCCAGAGAAGATAACTACACCCAAGAAAACAGAGGAAATAGAAATCTACACAGCAACTTAAAAAAAAGAAACACAAGACCACCACCTATGCCAAAATAATGGGAAATAATAACCCCTGGTCACTAATATCCACCAACATCAATAGACTCAACTCATCTATAAAAAGACACAGACTTACAGACTGGATCAGTAAATAAGATCCATCTTTTTGCTGCATACAAGAAACACATATCATTATTGAAGATAGACACACTATCTCAGAGTAAAAGGGTGGGAAAGGTCTTCCAAGCAAATGGACCCAGGAAGAAAACTAGAGTAGCCATTCTAATATCAAACAAAATAGACTTCCAATTGAAGTTAATAAAAAAAAGACAGGGAAGGGCATTACATACTCGTTAAGGGAAATATTCATTAAGAAGACATCTCAATTTTAAACATCTATGCCCCAAATAAAAAGGCACCTACATTTTTAAAAGAAACGCTTCTAAAACTTAAATCGCACATCAATCCCAACACCTTACTAGTGGGAGACTTCAACACCCCACTCACAACAATGGACAGATCATCAAGACAGAAGCCAAACAGAGAAATAATGAGTCTAACAGAGATCATGAACCAAATGGACCTAACAGATATCTACAGAACGTTTCACCCAAACACAAAAGAATACACCTTCTTCTCATCACTGCACAGAACCTTCTCCAAAATCGACCATATAGTTGGACACAAAGATAGCCTGAACAGATACAAGAAAATTGAAATAACCCCTTGTATCTTATCAGACCACCATGGAATAAAGCTGGATTTCAACAGTAAAAGAATTAACAGAAAGCCTACACTCACATGGAAATTGAACAACTCTTTACTAGATGACTACTAGGTCAGGGAAGAATAAAGAAGGAAATCAAAGACTTCTCAACCTCCCAAGAAAATGAAGACACAACATACCCAAACCTATGGGACACAACGAAAGCTGTGCTACGAGGAAAATTCATAGCACTAAAACCTTCAAAAAGAAAACTGTGACAGCTCATATTAGCGAATTAACAGCTAAACTGGGTGAATTGGAAAAAAAAAAAGAAGCAAACACTTCCAAGAGGAGCAGAAGGCAGAAGATCATCAAACATAGGGCTGAAATCAACAACTTAGAAACAAAAAGAACTATACAAAGAATCAATGAAACCAAGAGTTGGTTCTTTGAGAAAATCAACAAAATAGACAGACCCTTAGCCAAATTAACTAAAAGGCAGAGGGAAAAAACCCAAATCAACAAAATCAGAAATGAAAAGGGAGAAATAACAACAGACATTGAGAAAATCCAAAGAACATGTGGATCCTACTTTAAAAATGTATACTCCACCAAATTTGGAAACTTAAGCAAAATGGACAATTTTCTTGATAGATACAGCCTACCGAAGCTAAATCAAGATCAGATTAACATATTAAACAGCCCTATGGCCCCTAAGGAAATAGAAACAGTCATTAAAAATCTACCAACCATAAAAAGCCCAGGGCCACATGGCCTTTGCGTGGAATTCTACCGGACCTTCTAAGAGGAGCTAACACCAATACTCTTCAAACTCTTTCACCAAATAGAATATGAAAGAACATTGCCAAACTCATTCTATGAGGCCACAGTCACCCTGATTCCCAAACAACATAAAGATACAACAAAGAAAAAGAACTTCAGACCAATCTCCCTCATGAATACAGATGCAAAAATACTTAATCAAATACTAGCAAACCGAATTCAAGAACACATCAAAAGTATTATACACCATGATCAAGTAGGCTTCATTGCAGGAATGCAGGGATGGTTCAACATATGAAAGTCTATCAACGTAACTCACCACATAAACAAGATGAAGAAAAAAAAAACACATGATAATCTCGCTAGATGCAGAGAAAGCATTTGACAAAATCCAACACACCTTCATGCGAAAATTTCTGGAGAGAACGGGCATACAAGGACCATACCTAGAAATAATAAAGGCAATATACAGCAAGCCAGTGGCCAACATCAAATTAAATGGAGAGAAACTTGAAGCATTTCCTCTAAACTCAGGAACAAGGCAAGGATGCCCACTTTCACCATATCTCTTCAATATAGTACTTGAAATATTTGCTAGAGCAATAAGACAACTAAAGGAGATCAAGGGGATAAAGATCGGAAACGAAGAACTCAAATTATCCATATTTGCTGATGATATGATAGTATATATAAGCGACCCCTAAAATTCCACCAGAGAACTCTTACACCTTTAGCAAGGTGGCTGGATACAAAATTAATTAATTCAAAAAAAATCAGAAGCCCTTCTTTATACAACAAACAAATGGACTGAGAAAGAAATAAGGGAAACATCCCCCTTCAAAATAGCCACAAACAATAAAAAATACCTGAGGGTAACTCTAACCAAGCAAGTAAAGGACCTGTACAACAAGAACTTCAAGTCCTTGAAGTAAGAAATGGAAGAAGCCGTTAGAAGATGGAAAGATCTCCCATGCTCATGGATAGGTAGGATCAACATAATAAAAATGGCTATCCTACCAAAAGCAATATATAGATTCAATGCAATTCCTATCAAAATACCAACACAATTCTTTATAGACCTGGAAAAGGCTATTCTCAATTTCATATGGAACAATAAAAAGCCCAGAATAGCTAAATCAATCCTTTACAATAAAAAAAAAAAAAAAAAACATCTGGAGGCATCACCATCCCTGATTTCAAGCTGTACTACAGAGCAATAGTAGTAAAAACAGCATGCTATTGGTATAGAAACAGACCAGTAGATCAATGTAATCGAATTTAAGATACAGAAATAGACCCACACACTTATGGCCACCTAATTTTTGACAAAGAAGCCAAAACGGCACAATGGATGAAGGACAGCATCTTCAACAAATGGTGCTGGTCCAACTGGATGTCCACTTGTAAAAGAATGAAATTAGACCCATACTTATCACCTGTACAAAAGTTAAGTTCAAGTGGATCAAAGACCTTAACATAAGGCCGGTCACACTAAATCTACTAGAAGAAAAAGTGGGAAAATCCCTCGAACTCATTGGCACATGTGACAACTTCCTGAACAGAACACCAACAACTCAGGACATGAGATCAACAATCAATAAATGGGACCTCTTGTAACTAAAAGCTTCTGTAAGGCAAAAGACACTGTCATTCGAACCAAAAGGCAGCCTACAGACTGGGAGAAAATCTTCACCAACCTCACATCTGACAGAGGGCTATTATCCAAAATCTACAAAGAACTCAAGAAATTAAATGCCAAGAAACCAAATAATCCAATCAAAAAATGGGCAACGGAACTGAATAGAGAATTCACAAAGGAGGAATTTCTAATGGCTGAGAGACACTTGAAGAAATGCTCAACATTCTTAATCATCAGAGAAATGCAACTCAAGAAGACTCTGAGATTCCATCTCACACCTGTCAGAATGGCTAAGATCAAAAGCTCAAATGACAGCACATGCTGGCGAGGTTGTGGAGAAAGGGGAACCCTACTCCATTGCTGGTGGGAGTGCAGGCTTGTGCAACCACTATGGAGGTCAGTCTGGCAATACCTTAGAAAACTTGGAATAGCTTTGCCTCAGGACCCAGCCATACCACTTCTGGGTATACACTCAAATGTCTCCTCAGGTAATCATAAGGAAGGTTCCTCATCTATGTTCATAGCAGCCTTATTTGTAATAGCTAGAAAAAGGAAACAACCCAGATGTCCCTCAACCAAAGAATGGGTTGAAAAACTGTGGTACATCTACACAATGGAATATTATTCAGCTATCAGGAACGTATGAAATTATGCAAATTGCAGCCAAATGGATGTAACTAGAAAAGCTCATCCTGAGTGAGCTAACCCAGACTCAGAAGGATGAATATGGCATCTATTCACCTATAGTAGGATTTTAGCTCTATAGTAAAGGATATCGATACTACACCCAATGCACCAAAGGGAACATGGTCATAGACTTTTTATTTTTTATTCTTTTATTTTAATTTTAATTTTTTTTATTTTTTATTCCTTTTTATCTGTTTGCCTGCTTATTTATTTGTTTGGTTTTTTATTTCTCTCTCCCTGGCAATGAGACACTTTTCATCAGTGGTACTGCCTCATAGATCCCCATTGTATGAGGAGAATCTTGGCCCTCATGTGACCTCTGAACTGGGATGAGGGACTGTCATATAGGGACACTCCACTCCGAGAAGTTGGATGGAAGGATCAGGGGATAAAGAAAAAAAAATGAAATGTGAAGTTTTGGCCTTTTGCTACTAATTGTCATAAACTGTTTAGGATAATTAAGAAATGAAAACTAACAGTCACCCAAGCCTGTCATTTTGTTAGGTGCTATGACAGTCTACTATAGTTATTTTCTAAGCTAATCAGAAATCAAGTTGCTAAGAGACAAGCAACATTTGTTTATCCTAATATAAGAGATAGATAGGGCCTCTTCAAAAACCTCAAGAGATCTGCAGAATATGGCATTCAAAGATATTCTCTTAACTTTAGATTTTTTTGATTGCGAGACATGTCAACTCCTGACATCAACCTCCTATTCTACTCCAAGTAGAAGATGAGCATCGAAGAATCTCCAGTGGAAGATGATTGAATTAGTCACAAGCCTATCTCTTGGCAGGAAAAACCCCTTGCTCCAACTGTAGACAGAATGCTGTCCAAAAAGGACAAAACTTGGAAGCACGTAAGTCGACAGCCTAGCTCTGCCAAGACTGGGTAGGCAAGTCCTTAATAATTTCTGCTCTACAATCAATATCTGTCAGAGAAACAGGGCCAAATGACTGAAGATCGATGCTGTAATTTATGGAGAGAAAATGGGAACTGTCCAGGCAGCCACTGGTATGTCATTTCTTAGTTTTGGAAGCTGCGGGCCCTGAACTTCCTATATAATCAGATATATTTATCCCTCTCAGGTCTCTGAGGTGGTTGTAGAATAGATAGCTAGAGTCTCATAATTGAATTTTGAGTTGTTTAGGTACCAAAAGAGTGTTATGGATCTAAGAAGATGGTTTTAATATTGTGAGGCAAGTTAGTATGAAAACTTAGTTAGATATAGAACTTTAAACTCATGGAGACGGTTAGATAGTAGAATGTTAAAATCAGGTGCCTAATACATATGGACTGGACATTGGGAATGTATGCTAAGCCATATAACTCTCATAATTATGGCCTAATTACCTCTGTTGTTTTGTATTGTATTTATTATTATAAGAGAAAGAGCCATTTGTTGGACTGAAAGGGGGAGCTTTTGGGGGAAAAAGATATACCTTAAACTTAAAAAAAGAAAAAAGGAAGGGGATGGGTGGGTTAAGGTGTGAGAGGGTGGGAGGATGGGACTGGAGGGGGTTGAAGGGAGGGGATTGCGATTGAGATGTAACTTGAAGAAATAAAAAAGAAAAAACATAAAAAAACATGCAACATGCATGAGTAATTGCCATATCTTACTGAGATCTGAGATTTTAGCCACGTTTTATGTTAATTACTTGGGTTGTTGAATTAGTTCCTGCCACAATATAGCAGTATTATAAAACACCCACACACACACACACACAAACATAGTAGCTAATGTCATTGTACACACTTCTTTCTTCATTCTCCTTCCAAATTATAATTCAAAAGTAGGTCTGTCATGTTTTGGTTTCTTGGACACTCATTGTTTAGGCTTTTTTCTTAGTCTCACATAACATCCGTAAAAAATGTATTTTCGTTTGTGTGTGTGTGTGTGTGTGTGTGTGTGTGTGTGTGTGTGTGTGTTTTAGTATATAGTATTAAGAATGTTTACTTTTAAAAATATTGGATAAATGAGGGTCTAATTTGTATATTCAGTGTGTGTATGTGTGTGTGTGTGTGTGTGTTTTATTATATAGTATTAAGAATGTTTACTTTTAAAAATATTGGATAAATGAGGGTCTAATTTGTATATTCAGTTTAGGTTATGTCTCACCTAGGGGAAGTGTGATACATTTCAATGGATAGTGATCTCACTTCAATTGGTGCATCTCAGAAATGAGCATCAATATGCATTACTTCTTGAGTATCAACACCAAAATCAACACCTTCATCTTAAGAACAATGTGCTCTGAGGATTAAGTGTGATCTAACAGAAACTTTTGACAGTTATCACTTTCACTGAGGAGGTTCATAAACGGTTACCAGTGTCAGATTCAGTTATTACAGAGACTGAGGTGCCTCATTAACAAGTACTGTGCAGACAGATCTACTATAGTCCTCCACAATCTTCACTGATTAACAAAAATCCATGGTTAAGAGCAACTCTCCAGACACATTTTAGTGCCTTATCACACTAGGTCTTATTTTCCCAGACTGTGACTTAATTTAGTTGATAGAAAGCTGATTTTTTGCCTTCAGATTATTTCTGATAGCATGATGATTAAAGTGTGTAAATTACTAACTCTATACACAAAATAAAATATCGTACCTATTAGCCACCCCCCCCCACACACACAAATACAGTCTCTGAGATTTGTCGGTATAGATGAACGGGGACATTCACTATTTAATAAGCAATTTCTCTTACACGAAATTATCTTCCAGAAAGACCTGAAGACAATTTTTAGAGATATCTCCCCCATGTGTTAGAAGGTGAGTGACTGTAAGATTGAAAATAAAAATGTCAACCAAACTGATATTGAGAAGTTCTACAACTCTATATCACTTTATTTAAAATAAGACAGGCCATTGATGGATGTGTGCTACATAAACAAAATTGGACCTTTTCCCTGAGGTAGCTCCACAGATCAATTTTTCAGAATAGTTTAATTAAAACAACAGCAGACTTGCCCTACTTTACAACCTAATATCTTACTGTCCTGGTATCATGAAGGGCTACACAGACAATATTTTCAGTTAAAAATAATCACGACTTTAGACATTGGGAAAGTATGCTATTGTATGTTCTTAGGGGATTGGAAAAATTATTTGACACATTCCACATGCCACCATGTTAATTAGACATTATAATAATAAATTAGATTAGTAAAATAATGCATTAGTGCTGTTAATTGTAACTAGTGTAATACATTAGTGCAAATAATTGTAAGTAAAATAACAATACTAACTTATTATCTTTTAAAATAACTATCCTATTTTACCTTAGAAGGCCTGAAACAATAGAGTAATCTTATTATTCACAGTGTGTGTGTTATTCTAGAGAGAGGTTTGACTGGAATGGCAACCTTTACAGGGTGGTCGATTCAGCCAGCTCCCAAGCCCAGCTGAATGTTGGCTTATAGAAAAAAGTAGATTTCAGAAAATAATGTGGGGAAAAGCTACTGTTTTTTTTCCATTGTTTCTTATTATATATATATATATATATATATATATATATATATTTAATCTTGGGAAAACATTTGTAGCCTGCTGCCTGCAAAAGTGATGTTTGAATGTATTCTGCAAAACTTGCAAAGCTTGTAACTCATAAAATATTCCTGAAGTTGGCAAGTTTCAAGAGATGAAAGGTTCACACAGCTCTAACAAGGAACTAAAGAGAAAACTGGAGGAACAGGCACAGCACCGAGCTTTAAAACCTTATGCTGGATACTGGGCTACATTTGGGAATCTTGTCATGGACCACAGGAAATAACACCACACCCAGATTTTACTTCAGTTCTGTGTTTACTTAAAAACTCTATCTACAGAATAATTAAAAAGATATACAGAACAAAGCCCTTTACTTTCTTCCTTTTCTTTTCCTTAAAGAGAATTGAAAGTTTCCTTATGAAGAGTATTTTCACATTTATATTTAGCTTCTTTTGCTCTAGCTTGCAAAATAGGTCTCTGGTTACTGCCAGCACTTGTAACCAAGGAGAATGATCACCACATGCAGGTGTCACTGATTGGTTGGAATTGAAAGCTGCACAGATTGACTAGCAGGAACAACCCATCTCTCTGCTCTCTAATCTCTGTTGCTTCTGCCAAGTGCCATCAGAGAACAATCATGTCAGTTATTACTGGTGGCATAGCTAACAAGATGTATCACTGACACTATATTATAACTGTTTGGGGAAATATAAATATTATGCATATATTTTGTGTAAAGTAAATGACTAGTATCATCCTGAAGTTGTGCATATGCTTTAGGTTTTTTTTTTGTTTTTATTTTTCTGAAATAAAAATATAATTACATGTTACTCCTCCTTCCCCTTTCTTCAGGCAAACCACTCCCATGTACTCCTCCACACTTGTTTTCTCTCAAATTCCTTACTTTTATTTTCTTTATTGCACATGTGTGTGTATTCCTAAATATACAAATACAACATGTTCAATAGTTATAAAGCTACTTGTATATATTTAATTCCAGAGCAGACAATGTGGTTTAGTATTAGATCACCAATTATAAGGCTTTTCCCTGAGCATTACTGCCTCTCCTATTCTTTTTTTTAAATGTTGATTTACTACTTCAGATTACATCTCCATCACCATGCCCTCTTTCCATGCCTCCTAGTTCCACCCTACCACCCTCTAACCCCTATCTCTTCCATCCCACTCCTCTGGAGTGGAATGTCCCTACATATTAGTCCCCCACCCCAGTTCAGCAGTCATGTGAGGGTTAAGAGCCTCCTCATACACTGGGGGCCTACAAGGCAGCACCACTAGGGAAAAGTGTCTCACTGACAGGTCACAAAATCTATGCTCCTGTTCCCTTAGGTGCATTGGTTGTAGCACAGTTATCCTGTACTATATGGCTAAAATCCAATTATAAGTGAATAGAAGCCATATGCATCCTTCGAAGCCTGGGTTAGCTCACTCAGAATGAGCTTCTCTAGTTCCATCTATTTGGCTGCAAATTGCATGATTTCATTGCTTCTGATGGCTAAGTAGTATTTCATTGTGTAGGTGTACCACAGTTTTTTAATCCATTCCTCGGTTGAGGGATATCTGGGTTGTTTCCAGTTTCTAGCTATTACACATAAGGCTGCTAGGAACATAGATGAGGAAACGTCCCTGTGGTCTGGTGAGGAATCATTTGGATATATACCAAGAAGTGGTGTGGCTGGATCTTGAGGTAGAGCTATTCCAAGTTTTCTAAAATATCGCCAAACTGATTTCCATAGTGGTTGTACAAGCTTGGACTCCCAGCAATGGAGTAGTGTTCCCCTTTCTCCACAACCTTGCCAGCATGTGCTGTCATTTGAGTTTTTGATCTTAGCCATTCTCACAAGTGTGAGATAGACATTTAGAGTCTTCTTGAGTTGCATTTCCCTGATGATTAAGAGGCTGAGCATTTTTTCAAGTGTCTCTCAGCCATTAGGGATTCCTCCTTTGTGAATTATCTGTTTAGCTCTGCTCCCCATTTTTCCATTGGATTATTTGATTTCTTGGCATTTAATTTCTTGAGTCCATTAGCCCTCCCTCAGCAGTGGGGTTGGTGAAGATTTTTTCCCAATCTGTAGGTTGACATTTTGTTCAAATGTCAGTGTCTTGGGCCTTACAGAAGATTTTCAATTTCTTGAGGTCCCATTTATTGATTATTGGTCTTAGGTCCTGAGCTGTTGGTGTTCTGTTCAGGAATTTGTCACCTGTGCCAATGAGTTTGAGGGTTTTTCCCACTTTCTCTTCTAATAAATTTAGTGTGTCCAACCTTATGCTAAGATCTTTGATCCCCTTGGACTTAAGTTTTGTGCAAGGTAATAAGTATGGGTCTAATTTCATTCTTGTACATGTCGACATCCAGTTAGAGCAGCACCATGTGTTGAAGATGCTTTCCTTTTTCCATTGTACAGTTTTGGCTTCTTTGTCAAAAATTAAGTGAACATAGGTGTATGAGTTCATTTCTGGGTCTTTAGTTAGATCCCATTGATCCACTGATCTGTTTCTATACCAGTACCATGCTGTTTTTATTACTGGTAATGGTGATACCTCTAGATGTTTTCTCATTGTACGGGATTGATTTAGCTATTCTGGGGTTTGTATTATTCCATATGAAGTTGAGAATTGCTTTTTCCAGAACTATAAAGAATTGTGGTAGTATTTTGATAGGAATTGCATTGAATCTGTATATTGATTTTGGCAGGATGGCCATTTTTATTATGTTGATACTAACTATCAATGAGCATGGGAGATCTTTCCATCTTCTGATGTCCTCTTCAATTTCATTCTTCAAGGACTTGAAGTTCTTATCACACAGGTCTTTCACTTGCTTGATTAGTGTTACCCCCAGGTATTTTATATTGTTTGTGGCTATTGTAAAGGGTGTTGTTTCCCTAATTTCTTTCTCAGCTCATTTAGTTTTTGTATAAAAAAAGGCTTCTGAGTTTTTTGAATTGATTTTTTATTCAGCAACCTTGCTGAAGTGTATATCAGTTGTAAGAGTTCTCTGGTGGAATTTTTGGAGTCGCTTATGTATACTATTATATCATATGCAAATAGGTATAATTTGACCTCTTCATTTCCAATTTGTATCCCCTTGATCTCCATTAGTTGTCTTATTGATCTAGCAAGGACTTCAAGTACTATGTTGAAGAGATGTGGTGAAAGTGGGCATCCTTATCTTGTCCCTGAGTTTAGAGGAAATGCTTTAAGTTTCTCTCCATTTAATTTGGTGCTGGTTACTTGCTTGCTGTATATCGCCTTTATTATTTCTAGGTATGGCCCTTGTATGCCCATTCTCTCCAGAATTTTTAGCATGAAGGGGTGTTGGATTTTGTCAACATCTAGTTGACATCTAGTGAGATAATCATATGTTTTTTTTTTCCTTTAGCTTGTTGATATGGTGAATTACATTGATGGATTTTCGTATTTTGAACCATCCCTGCATTCCTGGGATGAAACCTACTTGATCATGATGTATGATAGTTTTGGTGTGTTCTTGGATTAGGTTTGCCAGTATTTTATTAAGTATTTTTGCATCTATGTTCATGAGGGAGATTGGTCTGAAGTTCCCTTTCTTTGTTGGGTCTTTGTGTGGTTTAGTAATCAGGGTGACTGTGGCCTCATAGAATGAGTTTGGTAGTGTTCCTTCTGAGTCTATTTTGTGAAATAGCTTGAAGAGTATTGGTATTAGCTCTACTTTGAAGGTCTGGTAGAATTCTTTGCTGAAACCCTCTGGCCCTGGACTTTTTATTGTTGGGAGATTTATAATGATTGTTTCTATTTCCTTATGGGTTATTGGGCACCTTAATCTATTAACCTGATCTTGATTTAATTTTGGTAGGTAGAATCCATCAAGAAAATTGTATATTTTGCTTAGTTTTTCAAATGTTGTGGAGTACAGATTTTTAAAGTAGGTCCTAAAGATTCTCTGGATTTCCTCAATGTCTGTTGTTATTTCTCCCTTTTCATGTCTGATTTTGTTGATTTAGGATTTTTTCCCTTCTGCCTGTTAGTCAATTTGGTTATGGGTTTGTTTATTTTGTTGGTTTTCTTAAAAAAAAAATCTCTTGCTTTCATTGATTCTTTGTATTATTCTTTTTGTTTCTAAGTTGTTAAATAGTGATGATTTCCTGTCTTCTGTTCCTCTTGGGAGTGTTTGCTTTTTTTTCCAGTTCTTCCAGTTCTGCTCTTAATTTGCCAATATGAGCTGTCACCATTTTCTTTTTGAAGGAACTTAGTGCTATGAACTTTCCTCATAACACTGCTTTCATTGTATCACATAGGTTTGGTTATAGTGTGCCTTCATTGTTGTTGGATTTTAAGAAGTCTTTGATTTCCTTCTTTATTTCTTTCCTGACCCAGTGGTCATTCAGTAGAGAGTTATTCAGTTTCCATGGATGTGTAGGCCTTCTATTATTTCTGTTGTTATTGAAGTCCAGCTTTATCTCATGGGGATATGATAAGATGCAAGGAGTTATTTCAATTTTCTTGTATCTATTCAGGCTTGCTTTGTGTCCAACTATATGGTCAATTTTTTAGGAGGTTCCATGCAGTATTGAAAAGAAGGTATATCCTTTTGTGTTTGGATGAAACGTTCTGTAGATATCTGTTAGGTCCATTTGGTTCATGACTTCTGTTAGGCTCATTAATTCTATTTGGTGTGTGTCTCAAAGACCTGTCCATTGTTGTGAGTGGAGTGTTGAAGTCTCCTACTACTAATGTGGTGGGATCAATGTGAGTTTTATGTTTTAGAAGGGTTTCTTTTACAAATGTGGGTGCCCTTGTATTTGGGGCATAGACAATCAATATTGAGATGTCATCTTGATGAATTTTTCCTTTAACAAGTATGTAATGCCCTTCCCTATCTTTTTTTATTAACTTCAGTTGAAGTCTTTTTTATATGATATTAGCATGGCAACTCCAGTAATCTACAGATTCAACACAATTCCCATCAAAATTCCTATGCAAATTCTTTACAGACCATAAAAGAGCAATTTTCAATTTAATATGGAAAAATAAAAAAAAAACAGGATTGTGCAAACAGTCCTGTATAATAAACGAAATTCTGGAGGTATCACCACCCCCAATTTCAAGCTGTAGAACAAAGAAATAGCAATAAAAACTGCATGGTATTGGCATAAAAACAGACAGGTTGATCAATGGAATCAAATTGAATACCCAGAATTAAGCCCACACACCGACAGACATTTGATTTTTGACAAAGAAGTCAAAAGAATACAATGGAAAAAAAAAGCATCCTCAACAAATGGTGCTGGTCTAACTGGATGTCTGCACATAGACAAATGCAAATAGATCCATATTTATCACCCTAAATAAAGGATCAAACAACAAGATTTGTTCTCTGGGATGCTGAGATGCTGAGGTATATTTATTATAGCATCCTGCTTTATCCAACCCAAGATGACCTCAATTCACCCAGCCTTACACTGCTGCTCCATCAAAACCTGCTTCCAGGACAACTTCATTCTTCCAGATATGACCTCATGTAAGCCTACATTTTTAATATTGGAGAGATTAAACAATGTTCCTATTAAATTGCTTAAACATTTTTTTCATTATTATTTGGGCTCTTACAGATTTTCTTCACCCCAAATCAGGAAGCAAATTTTCAGAAGAACTATTTCCCATTTTCAAAAAAGGGATGGATGATTGTACTATAGTTAATAAATGTTTGTTATTATAAAGGGGATGATTACATGCTATTATTGGTCTTATTTTTAAAAAATGGATTAGTAACTTAAACTCAAGCTAAAAAGGGGGAGAATATAGATATATAATATAGAAATGATAAGCTATAAGTGTAGATTATTGAATCTGCTCTAAAACTTAAAGTTATTGTTATTTCCAAAATAAGGCTATCTTTTGATACATTGCTATAAAATTTTGTATATTGAAACAAAACAAAGGTTAATTTTTGATTCAGTGGTATATAATTATATATTTTGACACACATGTGTGTATATTCAGCACTTATATAAGGTATTGTGTCTATAAAACTCATTTAAAACTACAGGTTTACTTCCAATCTTTTTATGGGTTTCTATTGTAATCTGTTTAGGAGCTGGGATAATACATGTTAATGGCTGGACAGTCAAGCTCCTGGTCATGTCAAATACTAGTTTTAATTTATCACAAAATACGTTTACTAGATTAAACAGATAGTAAATGGTTAAAAATATACAGTTTGCCTCTTCAGACATAAAATAAATAGATGATAGGTAGATAGATAGATAGATAGATAGATAGATAGACAGACAGATAGGTAGATGATAGGTAGATAGATAGATAGATAGATAGATAGATGTATAAATAAATCAATAAACATCTTCAAAACCCTCAGAGACATACAGGAAATGACATCATTTAAGATTGTTTTTACTATTTAAAAAATTGTTTTACTTGAGACAGTCAGTTCCTGACAGCTCATATTTGACTTGGAAGGAGACAATGAGCATCAAAAATCTCCATCAATAGATAATTCCTTCAACAGACTATGTATAGTCCAAAGATGGACAAGAGGTTGAATGCAGATAAGTCAATGGCATGATTCAACAGAGACAAAATGGGAAAATATTTCTTATTTCCTGCTACATACAGTCTGTAAGATTCACTTTGCTAGAAGGCTTAAGAGTGTTTCAATTGTATTGAGAGATACTTGGGACTGTGCAGGCAGTAACTATCATTTTTCTTTTCTGGAGCTGCTTACCTGAACATCCTACTCACTTAGATAGCTTTATCCCTTCTTAAGTCTTTGATGGGGTTGAAAACATAATAAATATAAAATTTCAATTGAGCTTAAGTGGTTTAGGATTTAAAATGATATTTTCACATCTAAATAAAATTTTTAGGTTTACAAGTATAGGATATGATAGAAAATAAGTAGGCTCGGAATTTTAGACTTACAAAGATAGGATAGATAATGTTTTTTCTTCAAAGTTTCCTGTTATAAATAGACTAAACTTTATGTATGTAACGCTTATATATGTTTTTTCAGATTGTTTCTTATTGGTTATTAGTATATACAGTTTTTTTAAATAGCCTTTTTGTTAGACAAAAATAGGGAATTGATGCAGTGTCTATTATATATTCTAAATGTTAATTAATTGCTCCCAGAGGATTACTTGTCATCTGTTACTTGGCTTGCTAACAATTGTCTCTGATTTATTTTAACAAAATTTTGTGGCCTGTGATTGAGCAGAGAGGTAGAAGAGGAAAATGTTGGTGGTCTCTGTAGGAGCAGAGGACCATGGGTAGAAGTAGCCAGGAGGCAGAAGGAGGAGACATGCCATGGGTAAATAGGAGAATCATATCTCCATTTTGTCTGGAACATTGGCATAGCATGGAGAATAACAGTCCAAGAGGATATATTGGGGTGATATTTGGGGAATAGAATTGTAAGTTAGCCTAGGTCGGGCAAGGTTTCCCAATGTAGGCTAAGGCTTGTTAAAATTCATCAGAGTCTGTGTCTTTATTTCTAATGGCGTGTTAAGGATTAATACCATCAACTAATCAACTATAATATAAATACTGGTCAGTGATTTATTTAATTATTTCTACACAAATGAATCAAAGCCTCAATATAAAACTGGATTTACTAAATCTAATATAAGAGATAGTGAGGAATAGCCTTGAATAGGAGACAACTTCTTGAATGGAACACCAACAGTACAGGCACTATGATCAATAATTAAAAAATGGGACCTCATAAAATTGAGAAGCTTCTGTAAGGCAAAGAACACTGTCAATAGGATAAAATGGCAGCCTATAGATTGGGAAAAGATTTTTATCAACTCTATATCAGAGAGTGTGTTAATATCCAAAATATATAAGGAATTCAAGAAATTAAACACCAACAAAACAAATAATTCAATTAAAAAGACAGGTGCAGAACTAAACAGAAATCTCAACAAGAGAATCTTTAATAGCTCAGAAGTTAAAGAAATCACCAATATGCTTAGTCATCAGGAAACACAAATCAAAACTACTGTGAGATTCCAACTTACACCCACCAAAATGGCTAAGATCAAAAACTCAAGGGACAACACATACTCACCAGTATATGGATAACGGGGGATACTCCTCCACTGCTGGTGGATATACAAATTTGTATGACTACTTTGGAAATCAATCTGGCAGTTTCTCTAAAAATTGGGAATATTTCTACCTCAAGACATACCTATACCACTCCTGGGCATATCATGCCCCATTATACCACAAGGACATTTGCTCAACTGTGTTCATAGCTTTCTTCATAATATCCAGAAACTGCAAACAACCCAGATGTCCCTCAATGGAAACATGGATGAGGAAAATGTGGACCATTTATCCAATGGAATAGTACTCAGCTATTAAAATCAGGGAAATCTGGGCTCTTATATAACCAATGGGCAGCTTTTTCGTCATATTGTTCCCCTAGCAAGTAGAGCAGGGCTGTCTCTCACACGGACTCTGTGCCTGCTTTTCAATCATTCTCCTATAACAAGGCTGTGGTGCCTGGCCTCAGTGGAAGAAGAGGAGGTCAGCCCTTATGTGAATCAATAAGCTGGGGTGGGATGATAAGGTGAGCAGAGAGTTTGCCTTTTCTGAGGAGAAGGTGAAGAGTGATAGGAAAAGAATGAGAGAATGGGACCCTGAGGAAGGGAGGGAAGAAGAGAGGTGACTAAGATCAGGATGTAAAATAAATAAATAAATAAACAAACAAACAAACTTATGAAAAAAAGCAAGGAAATCATAAAATTTGAAGTCAAATGGATAAAACTATCATAGAAAATATCATCTTAAGTGAAATACCCCAGTCTCAGAAAGACACACATGGTATATATTCACTTGTAAGTGGATATTAGTCATATAGTACATGATAACCATACCAAAATTCCAAGGCCCCAAAAAGTAAGGTAGCAAGAAGGGTTCAAGGAAGGATGCTTGAATCTCACTCAGAATAGGAAATAAAATAGACATTGGAAGTGGATGAAGAGAGGGAACTAGGTGAGAGAGTGGGTAGGGAGGAGAATGAGAATGGGGATCAGGTGTGGGGAGAGTATAGATGGGAAGAGAGAGGGTTTGGAGAAAGAAGGGAAACTGACGGGGGTATCTCTGGGACAAGCTGGAGATCTGCAATGTGATAGGCTCCTGGGAGGATAAGCGAATGATTCTAGCTGAGACTCCCAGCAGGAGGGAATATGGAGACTGAAGTAGCCACCTCTTATATACAGGCAGGACTTCCAGTGGAAGGAGGGAAACCAACCTACCCACAAAGCCTTTGACTCAAAAGTTGCCCTGACTACAAGATATACAAGGATTAAGATGGAGTAGCGATTGAGGGAATGACCAACCAGTGACTGGTCCAACTTGAGACCCACTCCATGACATTATTAATGATATTTGCTATGCTTACAAACAGGAAACTAGCATAACTGTCCTCAAAGGGGTTCTACCCAGCAGTAGATCAAAACAGATGTGGAGACCTACAATCAAACATTAGATAGATATCTGAGATTCTTGTGGAAGAATTTGGGGTAGGATAGAGGGACAGGAATCTAGCATATGTGTCCTCTGAGAGGCTCTGCCCAGAAGCAGATGAAAACAGATGCTGAGTCCCACAACCAAACATTAGATGGAGATTTGGGAGTCTTATGGAAGAATTGAGGGAAGGATAGAGGGACAGAGGCCTAGCATAAGCATCTTCTGAGAAGCTCTTCCCAGAAGCATCTAGAAACAGGTGCTGAGTTCCACAAACAAACATTAGATGGAGATCTGGAAATCTTGTGGAAGAGTTGGGGGAAGGATAGAGGAATCCAGACAGGACAAGTATTCCACATGAAGATCAACAGAGTTAACTATTTAAGGCATATTGGGACTCACAGAGCCTGGACCACCAACCAAAGAACATGCATGGGCTGGACATAGGCCTCCTACACATATGTATCTGAAGAGCAGCTTGGTCTTCATGTGGGTCATGTAACAATTGGGGTGGGGACTGTCTCTGACATGGACTCCATTGCCTGCTTTTGGATCACTTTCCTCCAGCTGGACTGCCTTGTCTCGCCTCAGTGGAAACAGATCTTCTTAGTCCTGATGAAACTTGATTTGTTGGGGTGGGTTGGTGGGGAGTTCCCCTTCTCTAATGAGAATGACAGGTAGGAATGGGGGAAGAGGGTGGAAGGATGGGACTGGGAAAAGAGGAGGGAGGAATTTGAGATCACGAATGTAAAATGAATAAGTAAACAACTTAATGTGAGAAAAAAATCATACAAACAAAAAGAGCAGTACATTGTGTTGAGAGAGTAGTGTAGGGTACAGTAAAGAAAGTGTAGTGAAGACCATACAGTAGAGAGTTCTGTACAGAATATTGTACAGTAGAGAAAGGATTGGAATTAAGTCAGTTGGAAGTCAGTTGAGAAGCAGTGAAGTGGAGTAGAGATTATCGCAGTTCAGTTTGTGTTCTTGAATGGCACAAAGAATATAATGGAATGCTATTTCTTGAATGGCACAAAGAATATAATGAAATGCTATTCATCCAAAATCTAAATTCAAATCATGAAATTTACAGACAAATGAATGGATTTCATTCCATTCATTTCACAGAAAAGCTTATATTGAGTGAGGTAATCCAGACCCTGAAAAACAAATGCCCCATGTTCTCTTTGCCTTTTGATGTGTTGTGGTTTTCTGTAATGGTCTCCATTTGTTGCTAAGAAGTTTGTTTGATGAAGACAGAGAGTTAAAAATCTGTGTGTACAAGGATAAATATTTAGAATTCAGCAAGTAATCATTCTGGCTTAGTAAGGGGGTAGTAGGAATTCTTTTCCAATCCATGTCTTCACTATCCCTCTATATTTAGCTCGTTTTCCAGTACCAGCTATGGATTCTCTCTTATTGGGCAGGCCTGAATTATAACTAGAGAGCTATTGGTTAATGACAACATATATATGCACTATTGAAATCTTAGGGTTATTGGACATACTGGTCACTGTTGTAGTTCCTAGGTGTCAGAGATGTTTAGGATGTTCTTTGTTTCTATTGTTATACTACCTTCTGGTACCATGAAAACTAATCCTCAGGAAGGAGATTTTCAGGTGAAATAAAGCTCAAGGGTCAGGAACCCTGTGCCTGAAGAGCATTATGGTATTTTTAGTAACTCAATCTTATCTTAAACCTCCAGAACACAATCAGGTTGACAGCAATTGCCTATAATATTTTTATAGTCTCTTGGACTAATTATCCTGCCAACAGCTTGGTTGGGCATTTTCCAGGCTTGGCATTTTGATTTTATTGGGTAGTCTACATGCCTTGTCAGGAGTTTTGTCAGGTCAGATATTAAAATTTTAAACTATATAGTATATGTGTATACTTAAGTGTATTACATGAAATTTTAGGTTAGATAATAAGATTCCTAATGCTTTAAGAAGCAATACAACTGTTACATTACCCTCCTTCTTCCAGTTATTCCTTACTGACATCTTTCCCCTCCCTAATTAATGTCACCCAGTATTTATCCCATTTTTCCTTTCAAGTGACTTGCACCCTGTTATTTATATTCTGATTTCTCCTCCCACCAGAGCCTTCTTTTCCCTTTGCATGGTTTCTGGAATTAGGCCAGGTTACATAGTCACAGTGAATATTTGGAGATAAGAGACACAGATGAAAGAACGTTTCAAATGCTGGGTTTTCCTCATCATTTCCATCAGCCTTATGTGTCTATTCTGTTTGCAATCACTCAAGCACTAAATATTTAAGTACATTGAAACATTTTTATGTCCATTTCAAACTCCTGAATTATTTGATTAATTTTATGATTATTCTTTGAAATTCTGTGTGCTTATATTCATCTAGGTAATTATTATTGAATAAATTTTGTAGGAATAGTAGATTATCTTGTGGTCAAAGCCTTGATCTTTCATATTGTTTGTATTTTTGTAATCAGAAAATGTTCTTATCTTTTGTGGAGTTTTGTTAATTCTGTGTTCGCTGTGGAAACTGTAGGATGAGACAGAACACAATGTTTGGGCTATTGAGTCTGATGGTCAGATATAACTTATAAAATCAGGGGTACTCTGGAACTCAACTGACCTTGACCCATCTTGTCCAAAGCCTAGAGTTTGGGTATAATAAATAAGAGGTTTGTAGGTTTTAAGCAGGAAACAGATGCCATTGTTGGAATCTAAACATTGAGGGTGGTTTAAGCAGACATGGCCAAAGTTGGCCAGGCCACCGAATCTGGGACTTGGACATGATCTGAGGGTTGTGAGATTCTTGAAGGGAAGGTTAAAGCATATTAACCTTGCTAGACCCTGACATTAGGTATTTAGTGCTTGACTGGGTAAATAACTTATATGTGTCATAAGAGGGGCCTGTAGGTTGTCATATTCATAGTTTGTAAAATACCACTTAACAATGCTTGTGAGGTCTCAAAATGTATTAGTTGTTAGGAAATTATTTTTTTATTTCAGTTTCTCAAGGTACTATGCAATTCTACTTTGAGGAGAAGTAGAGGTAAACTCCCACATCTCTAAGGAAAGGGCAGTAAGATTTATGTCATGAAGTTAAATTTTTTTCTTTTATCATAAAATGCCTGCACATGTTTTATATACATGTAAAAATTTTAAAGTACATTTGTACTTTTTGTGAATTTATGATTTCCCACTTTTGAAATTGTAACCTTGTTAACTATGATATTTATTAATAACAATAAATTGTTATACTAGGATAGTAGAGTAGCCTGTGGCTGCACAGGAGGCTAGCAGGCTGGGTGGGGAAGCCGCTGGGGCTTGAGGGAGGCCAGCAAGTCTGGCTGGGCAGCTATTGGGGCTTGGTGGCAGGCCTGAGCTGGCAACCTGACATGTCCTGGGGATAAAGCCCTGGGGCAAGATTGGCCTTCACCACCCCAGAAACCACAAGTCTGTTAACTAATATATTTATTAATATCCATAAACTGTTATCTTAGGCAAGCAGAGCAGCCAGCAGCCTGGCAGCAGGTTGGCAGGCATGACTTGTCTGACTCATCTTGGCTGGAGGCTTGAAACCCATGGCAGCCTTTTCACAAAATTAAATACACCAAGATCTTTTAATGTTTCAATGTTTAGGCCTTAGCTGAGGAGATTCACAACTGGAACATGACCACCTAATTCCAACTGGCCATGTGGCTTGTTATACCTTCAGAGCTCACACTGAGACATGCTGTTGCTTCCCATTCCTGGTGGGAAGAGAGCCTCCTCTATGTAAAACCCAGAGTTTCTTTCTATGTCCCAGGAAGTCCCACATTCCTATACTATTTTTGCCAAGCAGATTGGCCAACAGTGACTTTTATTATCCAATCAGAGAGTGTCTCAGAAAGGGCAGTAACCAGATCTCTTAGCACTGAATCAGTCTCTGAGAACCAATGTGTAGGACCTTCCTCTAACACACTTTAACATACTTTTTCAATGAACTAATCAAGAAATAGAGTCAATAAAGGAATCAGGCTTGTATTATGGAAATACTACATGTTCTACCCAAAACATATTTTTAAAGACAATATGGAGACCAAACTGAGGGTTACATTTTCATCTCAGAAAAGCTAAAGCAAGTGCTGATTAGCTTAATACAAAAAACTGCTCATTGAGAAAAACTTGCTTATAACTGCAATTATCTCAGGTAATACTATCCTTGGTAGAATTTGATTTGAGAAATCATCAGATATTTAAGAATAATTCTAAGACTTCAAGAGCCAGCTACAATCCTACTGAACCACAAACATACATAGTTACCTGGAATTTTGCTTGCACAACCTCAATTGCAAGAAGGACTGAATTATGTATGAGACCCTGGGTTTTCCTGATCAGGTACATCTATATAACCTGGAAACTTCCAGGAGCTAAGTCAATATAGTCATTTCCCCCCTGATTCTATTGCTGAGGAACACCTATACTACAAGAAACCCAGGATCCAGGTGACTACAAGGACTAGCACATTGACCCCCCCCCACACACACACACACCTACAGCTTCTAGGAATTTTGGTGCGTGAGCCCAGCCTGCATAGTCTCTGGTAGCAAATGGGAGGCCCAACTTTCCCGATTTATTCTCCTTGATGCCCTGTATGCTGTCCCAAGAATTCCTATCCAGGTTAATAGAGGAAAATGGCATTTCAACCATAGAAAATAGGGCTCTCCTTAATATTTTGAAGCATACCATGAAAGAATAAAGGACAGTAAGAAAAAGGATGCGATAAACACACTACTTCAGGTGCAGAAGTCCCAGCATGCAAATAGTGTTGGGGTGCAAGAATAGCCATGCAAAGACTACTTGGAAACCAGTCTCATATATGATGAAAATTTATTGAATTCTTTATCCAGGCTGATATATCAGAGCCACAATGATTTTGGGAGCCAAACTGTGATGCTGGTATGCTCTCATGGTAGCTTTTTTAGAGGAAAACCAAGTATAGAAGGCAAGGGGAGGGCAATGTTATATTCCAAGATAATTTGGCTAACTAGTCAAAGAATTATCAGCTAACCTTTAAGCTGATTGGTCTGAAGTGATGTGATTAAGGTTGTGGCTAGGGGTTTGCATAGTACAAAGACAACAGGGTATGAGTAATAGTACCATACAGTCATAGTAAGACATTTGGAACATAAAATCAATCTGAATTCTATCGCTCCTTTCAGGAGAACTTTTCAGTGTCACCAAGTCACCATGAATAATTATATTTGGGAGAATGACCTAGAGAACTTAATTTTACCCCATGATCAACATGGAGACTCGATACAAAATGACTGTAGATATTCTAAAGAAACAGGCCTCAGCAATAGAAACACTGAAACCAAACAAATATTTATTCTACATAGATTACTAATCCCATGAATACTAAAGGTGACTAACAAAAACAACTCGGAAGAGCTCCCAGGAAAATAATTCAGAAAAATGACTGTATGTTTAAACAACTCAAAGAACATAGGTCTATGATCTAAGAAAACAAAAACAAGATGTAAAGGAAATAAGGAAGTCAAGATGGGAAAATAAAACACAACAAAGAGATATAACTTTTGAGGAAAGGCCAAACTGAATGATGCAGGAAAATAAAGGCAGTAAGCCAAACAAAACAAAACAAAAATAAAAACAAACAAAACTTTCACTGAACAGTCTCATCAATAGAATGGATCATTTAGAAAATGGAGTCTCAGCTGAAAGAAAGTATAGAGGAATTGGATCACTAATAAAGAAGTAAAGGTATACACACACATGCATACACCCATACAGTTGTAGGATATCTGACCACATTGTTAACCCTGAGATTGTGAACTGGAAAAATCTATTTCTAATTGTGTTTTAGCTCAACCTTTGATCCTAGAGCTTTTTGTTTACTATAAACAAGTATTTGTGATATGGCCCAGCCCTAGCACACACCTTTAATCCTAGAGCTAAAGTCATCAATAGGTCAAGAACCAGAGCAAGCAACCAGCTGACAGGGAATGAAAATAGGTAAACAGAAATGAAGAACATTGAGTTGAAGGATGTTTAAGACAGGGTGGAGAAGAAAAAAAGGGTTTTTTTGTTTTGTTTTTTTTTTTTCCCGAGATTTCAGCTGAGTAAGAAAGTCACCTGGGTGACATAGCAGGGTTTTTTTTCCTCTGGGACATCAGGGGAATAGGAAAGTCAGCTGCATGCATTTTCTGCTTCTATGAGCTAGGAGGCTTTCAACCCAGCATCTAGTTCCTCAGTCTTCATTGTTAAAATTGAACAAGTGGATTTTAATTTTTTTAAAGGGACCCACATATATAAACCTGCAGTAGGTCACAGGAATAAATAATTCTTAACTAGCTAATCAAAAGAGTTTAAGAAAACCGAGCAACAACAAAAACACCCAAATGACAAAAATGGATACAGATACTTTACCAAAATAGTTAAGAATAATTATTTGATTCCTAATAAAAAGACAGACTACTACATTGTATTGGAATGCAGAATCTGTTGTTCTTCTTCCACTAGGAATTGTACATCATCATTAATAAAGGCATCATGTTAGTGTCAAAAAATGGAAAACATATTCCAAGGAAATGGAACAAAGAAACAAGGAGACACAACAATTCTCACATCTGACAGTCACACTTAAAACCAAAGCAAGTCAGAAGAGATACAGAGCAAGTATTACACATTAAAAGAACAATCAACCAATTAAAATATTGCACATCAGAGAGGTGTATCAAATTTCAAGAAAAGATATACTTTCAAACTTGAAATGACAGATTAACCCCAATATAGTGATTGCAGATGACTTCAACACTTAAATCGCACTATTGTCCATGCCATCCACACAAAAACTAAACAGAAAAACATTAGTGATAAATTCCATCATAAACTAAATGGACCTTGCAGACATCTATATGAGTTTCCATCCAAACACTAAAAAATGGACATTTTTGAGCAAGCAATGAGATTTTCTTCAAAATTGATCATATAGTGGTAAATAAAGTCTCCAAATTATAGGAACATTGAAACATCCCACATTGTGTCTAACCACAATGTTATAAACTTGATATCAGTAGAAATTACAGAAAATGCACACACACGGAGACTAAACAACATGTAACTGTATGACAATTAGATAAAAGAAGAAATAAAAAGAAATTTTGAATAAAATAATAGAATTCATTGAAAATAAAAACAAAATTTAACCATATACATCTGCTAAAGTGAAAGTAGCCTTACGTGGAAGACTAAGTACTTTATAAGAAATTAGGACATTTTAAATTAATAATTTAGAAATTACCTGCAGGCCTTGAAAAAGCAAAAGCCTGGCAGTAAGACATCTTCAACTCACAGTTGAAATTTGTAGATTGATTTTGGTAGGGTGGCTATTTTTATAATATTAATGCTACTTATCCATATTCATGGGAGAACTTTCCATCTTCTGATCTCTTCTTCAATGTCTTAAAGTCCTTCACACTCTTGATTTGAATCACACCAAGGTATTTTATATTTTTTGAGGCTATTATGAAAGTTATTGTTTCCTAAATATCTTTCTCAATCTATTTGTCATTAATGTATAAGGAGGGCTACTGATTTTTGTGAGCTAATTTTGTATCCTGCTATTTTGCCGAAAGTGTTTATCAGGTATAGCAGTTTCTTTGTGGAGTTTTTAGGGTCACTTATATTTACAATCATATCATCAGCAAATAAAGAAACTTTGACTTTTAACTTTTCAATTTGTATTTCCTTAATCTGTTTCAGTTGCCTTCACTCTAGCTGTGTTCAAGTACTATATTGAATAGAAATAGAGAGAGTGAACAGCCTTGTCCAGTTCCTGATTTTAGTGGAATTGCTTTGAGTTTTTCTCAATTTTCACTGTGGGCTTGGTCTAATCTGCCTTTATTATATTGTATGATGTATGATCCTTATATTCCCAATCTCTCCAGAACATTTTTATTATGTTTATTTATTACATCAAGTTACATCTCCATCATAGTGCCCTTTTCCACCCCTTCTGGTTCCACTCTCCCACCCTCTCCTCCCTTTCCCACCCCTCCCACTCCTCCAGTGAGGAGTGTCCCTTCAAATCACCCCCTCTCAGTTCAACAGTCATATGAGGGCTAAGAGCCTCCTCTTGCACTGGGGCCTACATGGTAGAACACTTAGGGCAAATTGTCCCATTGGTAGGTAACAAAGTTTATGTTCCTGATCTTTTTGGTGTGTTGGTTGTAGGATAGTTATCCTGTACTATATGGCTAAAATCCAGTTATACATGAGTAGATGCCATGTGAATCTTTCTGTGTCTGGGTTAGTTCACTCAAGATGATCTTTTCTAATTCCATCCATTTGGCTGCAAATTGCTGGAACTTTTATTATGATAGTGTGTTTACTTTGTCAAGAACCTTTTCTGGATCTAATGAGATGATCATGATCATGAGGTTTTTGTCTCTCAGCTTGTATATAGATGGATATTTGCTTTACATATGTTGAACTGTCCCTGGATCTCTGGGACAAATCCTTTTTGATCATGGTTGATAAAGTTGATATGTTCTTGGATTCTGTTTGCATATATTTTTTGAGAATTTATGCATCTATATTCATAAAAATATTAGTCTGTGATTATCATTTTTCTTGGATCTTTATGTGGTATAAGAATCAGGAAAACTATGGCCTTTTAAAATGAATTGGGAAAAGTTCTGTCTCTTCCTATTTTGTCTGGTAGAATTTTGTGGTAAAATGGTCTTCCCTTGAGATGTTATTGTTGTTGGGAGATTTTTACTGACTACTTCTATTTCACTGAGGGTTATAGATTTTTTAAGTTGCATACCTGATTTGATTTAAGTTGGTAGGTGTAGGTATATGTATCAAGATATATCCATTTCTCTTAGATTGTTCACTTTGTTAGAGTACAAAATTTTTAAGTATGTCCTTATGATTGTCTAAATTTCCTTGGTGTCTGTTGTTATGTTCTCTACTCAATTCTAGCTTTGTTTAATTTGGATCTCCTCCACTGTTTAATTAATTTGAATAAAGATTTGTCAATCTTATTGATTTTGTCAAAGAATCAACTTTTCTTTCATTAATTCTTCACCAAAATTTCAGCATAATAATACAGAGATCTTAAAGGGAAACTTTATGCCTCATATGGAAACACAAAACTCCAGAATAGTTAAAATAATCCTAAATAATAAAATAACTGCTGGACGTATCACCATCTCCAACCACAAATAATATTACAGGGAAAAGAGAATGGTATTGGTACAAACACAAACATATGGATCAGCAGAATCAAAATAAAGACCCTGACATAAGTCCACAAACCTAAAAAAACCAGTTTAAAAAAAAAAGCCAAAAATATACAATGGAAAAATGACAGCATCTTTAACAAATTGTGCTGGTCTAACTGGATGGCTGCATATAGAAGAATCCAAATAGATTCATACATTCCACCTAGCACAGGATTAACTCCTTATTGGTCAAATACCACAACATAAAACCAGATACATTGAATCTGATGTAAATGTGAGAGAGTCTCACTGGGAAACCAAACTACTCTTACCCAACAATAGATGGCCAACCCAAAAGTAGCTCAATGACACCTTTGAGGGTTCTTCGACTCATTATGTTAAGACAGGTTTTTTTTAAATATATATATATATATATATATACATATATATATCTTTTATTTCTTATTTCAATTCATTTCAGTTTTTATATTTCTCTCTGTCCCTTCTTATCCTACAGGTCCTTTGCACATATATTATTACTTCTGTTTTTGTGGTTTTATAGGAATTCTGAGTATGTGAGCTAATGGGTCTTTTAGTCTATCTGTATTTCTTATGTCTTTTCTTGGGCTCTTTTCCTTCTTTTTGTTTATTTTGTTTCATTTTTATGTGATTTTCTTTTGTTTTATTTTATGATTATATTATATTTCATTACTCTCCCTTAGAAGCCTGTTTGTTTCTTGTTTCCTCTGTTGTTGTTGCTTTTGAGAATCCTTTTGTTTTTCAAAGAGAGAGAAAAAGTGTAGATCTTGATCAGAGCAGAGGTGGGGGAAACTGGGAGTTGTAGAGGGAGGGGAACCATAATTAGGATATGTTTCATGAGAAAAAAATCTATTTTCAATAAAAGGAAAACAGAAAAAAACAAAATCAAGGTTGATATGAGTAAAAGAGAAAATTTTTTAAAGAATAAAATAAAAATTTCTTTTTCAAAAAAAATTATTTATTGGAAAACTTGTTAAACAAGGGAAATATGGAGAAGACTCAAATTTTAAAAAATAGAAATAGAAAGAAAGATCTCAAGAGAAACACTGAAAAAAATCCTGAGAAACTCAAATAAGTGTCGCGTCCCCCTCGACCAGCAAGGATGACACAACTCACAAAAGCTCTTCTCCAGCAGTTTATTCAGGTCCCTTGAAAACAGTCTTCTGAATTCCGAATGCCCGGGCAGACCCAACCCACAGGCTAAATACTAAATGAACAGCCAGTCAAGTAAAGCCAAGTGGTGCTATCTTAGAGGCCCACATATGCGGAAGCAAGCCAGATCAGCGGTCTTTGCCAAATATGAACTTATTATCATCGAGAGCGCTCACCGTCGGGCTGGTGGAAGGCGGAGACCGGCGCCATCTTTAGGGCGCGGCACATCGCAGCTCTCTACAGTTCCCCCTTTTTTATTTTTTCTAAAGTTGGTAAAAGTCCCTGGAAAGGCTTCATAATCCCTCTATCTGGGGATCTCACGGTGGGCCTGAGCCTGTAGGAGGGCGGTGCTCAAACTCTTACCCGTCTCTGGGTCAGCCTCCCCACTCGGGACTGCCCTGTCTTAGGTGGCCGAGACTTACCCGTCAACTCCGTCACTGATTTGCCAGACCCTAATATCCGTGGAACGAATACCTCAGTGGGCAGGGACTATGCTTAGTGAAGATTTACTTCACAGCAGCGAGCCATGCCTGAGGGGACTGGCCTGCCTCAATGGCGACAAGGGCTTGTATAATCATGGCTGCATTACGCTTTTGTGTGGCTCTCATTTTGTAGATGCACCATAGGCAAACCAGACAGGCTAGTATCATCAGTATCACCAAAGAGCCTACGTCCACCCATTCCTTAAGATGATCCATAGCCGTCTGTATCCAGGAAGTCAAACCAGTAGCCAGGCTCAGATCCACCCGAGTGGAGTTGATGTGGATAACTGTCGCTCTCAGCTCTCTCATCAAATTTTCAAACTCAGCCGACCAATCCTGTAAGAGGAACTTTGACAATTGTCTAGACAAATTAGCAGCCTTTGTAAAATTTTGATACTGTACGAAAGTAACACACAAACCTTGCATTTTCCACTCACACCCCAATTGTGCTAGTTGCCAAAGAGAATCAATCTGTTCTTGTATTAAATCTATGCGTTGATTAACTATCATAAGACCTCCTTTGAGATGAGAATTCATAGAGGTCTGAGTATCCAATGCCTGTGCCACAGTGGCTGAGATGTTATTCAGGGCATTGGCAGTCTGTATAGAACTAGACAAGGCAATAGCTGAGGCAGTAGCTCCCACAGCAGCAACAGTGATAGCAGTAACAATAGCTGCAGTGATGCCAAAATCTCTTTTAAACCTGAATAGCATCATGGTATTAGGGGCCTCTACAGGAACTGGTACATATCGAGGCATTCTAGTCACCACAGCCACAGGAAAGGCTGTGGCATTCCAGCATAGGGCATAAAAACATGTGCCTGGAGTGCATACTAACTTTTCTTCACCCAAGGATGCACTCCCATTACTTACAATCCACAGAAAAGGAGGCCAGAGACATACTGGCGAAGCTGAAAAGTTCTTTTTGCGGTAAGAATGAAACAAAGAATTCCAAGTATCAGAGCCACTACCGCTAGAGAAATCCAATCTGGTAGCAGACCCTAGGGAAAAATTACCTCTTTGATAAATTCCTCCCCCAAGCATAATGACAGGTCCCAAGTCCATGCAACTTCCATTTACTCCACACAAAAGCCACAAATCAAAAGGATTGGTGGCAGTCTGCTGAGGATCCCTAGTAGATATATCAAGCATTCCTGTACAAGACTTTTTCACTATATTACTAATCATGGGGCTAAAGGAAAAATAATCTTGTTGAACCCAAACTGCTCTGGGCTCCTGACATCCAGTCCAGGGAAAAGGTCCTTCCTCTCCTGTGGATCCTTTACAAAAAGGTGCCCAGCGTGGCTGTCTGGGGCGCTCCCAGTCAGAGACTCGTGTGGGCCACCATCCTTTAAGGTGAGAACCAAAGCCTGAAAACAAACCACCACTCCTACCTCCAAATCTCAGTTGTGGTAAAAAATCTGCTGACTCCTGAGACAATTTAATGCATTTTGTATCATCTGACCTATTGAAGCTCATTAAAAAGCACAGACTACCCTTCAAGCTGACATTTCTATTACCCTCTATAGGGCTTTTCTGATCATCAAAGGGAAGGTAGGGTAAGCCTAGGCTTCTATTACTGCTAAATAAGCGTGGAAACACAGTTGCATCATGTCTGACAGGCATCGGCTTTGGGAATATCGACAGGATCCCCCATCTCGGCTCGGTCATTCCTGACATACTCACTGCTACTAACACCAGGATCCTTAGGAAGGTCTTCATGACGAATCTTCCTCACAAGGTGTTCAGGCACCCACACTGGATCTTGTTGATCCTGAGGAAAAACACAAACAGACTCTCTCACCCATGTTAGCACGGGGTCAGGCCCCCGCCAAGAGCCTGTCAGAATGTCCTTCCACTTCACCATGCTTTTAGGTGAACCATCGGAATCCTGATGTCTGTGCGCTGCTGAGCGGCCTTGAGCATCCAAATTGAAAAAATTTAAAGTAAATAAGGCTAAAGATATTCTCTCCTTGGGGGTACGGCCTTGGCCTATTCCCCCTTTTTGTTTTTGCAAGCATTCTTTCAAGGTGCGATGAGCACGCTCCACAATTCCTTGTCCTTGAGGATTGTATGGTAATCTGTGATTAAGCTGTACCTCCATTTGATTACAGAAGGAGACAAAGGACTGTGCCGTATAGGCTGGTCCATTGTCTGTTTTCAGCTGCTGTGGTTTTCCCCATGCAGCCCAGGCCTCTAAGCAATGTCCTATGACATTGAGAGCCTTTTCTCCACTCATAGGTGTAGCATGTATGATACCTGAGCAGGTATCCACAGATACATGAATATATTTTAAGGTTCCAAATTCTGAAATGTGGGTAATGTCCATTTGCCAGATTTTAAGTGCCATCAACCCTCTAGGGTTCACTCCCACACTGGGAGGATGATGATGAATCACACACTGAGGACAGTCCAAAACTACTTGTCTAGCATCTGCTCTAGACAAATGGAATTTCTGCTGTAGAGTTTTTACATTTACATGAAATAATTGGTGAAACTGTCTGGCTTGATCCAGGAATGAGCTCCAAAAAATGCATTCCATCCTGGTCCATTGATCAACTTTATCATTACCTTCACTTAATGGTCCAGGTAATCCTGTATGTGCTCTGATATGTTGAATATAAAAACACCTTTTTCTCTGCCAGATTAAAACTTGTAACTCTTGTAATAAGGCACATACTGTACTACTATTCTTAATAGGACCTGCTAATTCTAATACTTTCACTGCGTTGACCACATAGACTGAATCTGAAATCAAATTGAATGCAAATTGACATCTTTTAAACACCTCCATTACTATTTTCAATTCTACTATTTGGGGGGAGCCCGGTTGAAATTGACATAACACGGGCTCTTGTCTTTCTATCAAATAGGCTCCACAGCCTGTCTTTGAGCCGTCAGTAAACACATTTGGTGATCCTTGAAGTGGTACTGCTGAAGTAATCTTAGGGTATATCACTGGGTACTCCTTAAAAAATAATAGTAATGGATGTTTAGGATAATGGTTATCAATCACTCCTTCAAAGCTACATTGCAATATTGCCCAGTCATCTACAGTGCCACACAAAATCTTAATTTGATAACTGGAATAAGGCACTATTATACTGGCATGAGCAACTCCAAAAGACTGCAAGCATTGTTGGATACCATCAAGGCTAAAGCAGCAAGTGCAGTGGGATAATGTTCTATGGATTTTTTCGGAGAAATCTTTGAATAGGTCCATAATAATGGTCCGTCCTGCCATAACAATCCTGTAGGTTGACCATAGGTGGCAAATATGCACAATGCAATGGGCTGTCCTTCCTGCCATCTCTTTAGGAAGGCACTCTGTAACCTTTTTTCCACTTTACATAAAGCTTTTCTTGCTTCGTCTGTTAATTGCCTAGGAGAATTAAGTGCTGAGTCACCTTTCAAAATATCATATAGGGGTCTTATTTCATAATTTGGTAACTTTAAATAGCCTCTTACCCAATTGATATCTCCTAACAACCTTTGAAAATCATTTAAAGTCTTTAAATTATCTTTTCTTATCTCAATCTTTTGAGGTATTATCTTTTCAGGTCCAACCTTTGCTCCTAAATAATCAACCACATTTTCCTTTTGAACCTTATCAGGAGCAATAAACAACCTTTTCTTTTTTAATAATAGAACTAATTCTTCATAGGCCCGATCTAACATTTGTTCACTCTTAGCTGCCAGTAAGATATCATCCATATAATGAACACATCTCAAATCTGGAAAATTCTTTCTCAAGGGAGCAATGGCTTCCTCCACATATAGTTGGCTCATAGTGGGGCTGTTTGCCATGCCCTGGGGCAATACTACCCATTCAAACCTCTGATCAGGTTCCTCATGGTTACAGGATGGAACAGTAAATGCAAATCTTTCACTATCCTTGGCACACAAAGGGATGGAGAAAAAACAATCTCTTATATCTATAACTATCATGGGCCATGAGGCTGGCAAAGATGATAAAAGCGGCAAGCCGCGTTGCACTGGGCCCATGATCTGCATTTGTTGATTTATGGCACGCAGGTCATGCAATAATCTCCATTTTCCAAATTTCTTTTTAACGACAAAGATAGGTGTATTCCAGGGAGATACAGATGGTTTTATATGCTTTAAAGACATCTGTTCATCCACCAAATCTTTGGCTGCATTCAATTTTACAGAGGAAAGTGGCCACTGAGGAACCCATACTGGATCCTCCGT
>CAJQZJ010010085.1:2282826-2330944 GCA_907164525.1 Lophiomys imhausi | reverse complement strand
GTATTCACTAAATCTAACTTATATTAACCTATCAGCCCCTACAACCCCCAAAACAGAAAGGCAATGCTTTTTTACTTAGCTCTGTCTGTCATTGCTTTGCTTCACTTCAAAAGACTCCAGACAACACTTAGAAACTTATGGTTACCGAGACTTGCTGCTGCTGTAGCTGCTGCAGATTGCAGCCAGGTCAGGCTGAAGACAACAAATGTCCAATACAGGCATATAATAGCTGCCACCACCACCACTACTGATACCATAACTGAGTAGCTACTACTGAAAGAACAAAGACCCTAGTATGTCCTGGTTCTTTCCCACCCCTTCAGCTATTGCAGAGCTCATAAAAAGTAAAGCAACAATGTTAGCATAGGAACAAAACCACACAGCTCCTCTCTCTAGAGACCTTGAGCTCAAGGAGCCTGGGAATGATAGGGAGTACCCCTCCACTCCCAGGAATAAGCTTATCAGGATTTTCCAATAATAGATGTGCCTCTGATCCACTTATGTTTTGGCCACTTGACCCGGACTGCTTGCTCATCCCCCTCCCTTGCCTAGCCCTTATGAGCCTCAAATATTCCAGGTTCAGGGCCAATCACAGACTCCCTGTGTGGAGAGCATGTGATGGACCTTGCCTTGGCCTGAACACCCAATTAAAGATCCTTTTGCTTTTACATAGAGTTGAAGTCTTCCTGGCTTGTCTTATGATTTCATGAACTGGGCATTACACAACCATCACTGCTGCTGGCAATACTGGAGACAGGTAGCCCCTTCCATTGTTGCTGATTGGTGTTTATTCCCCTTGCTATATTTCCCAGCTTTTCTGTTTGACTGAGCTTCTAGAATCCTGATGTATCACTCCAAGGCCCCACCTCTAAAGAGGTCTACACCCTTGTCTCTACTAACCTTTTTTCTCCTTACCTCAAATTAATAGGTTGGAAGGGAAATAGAAATACTAATAGAACAACAAATAAATAGTTTAACAGTATGGCTTCACTAAGCCCTACTGACTAATATTCATAACACTACAAAGTATTCTGCATCTTATTAGATGAAAAAGGTAACTTACTAAGCCAGCTAAAAATCCTGCCATCTACAGAAGTCATCAGACTGCATGACATGCTGATGGAAATGTGCACAAATATAATGGGGATATAACCAAATACCATCTGATCATATTTAAGGGCTGCTCTTCTAGACAGTCTGTGACTGACACATGAGTGTCCAAGAATTGGAGAGGCATAAACCTAGTAGAAAACCAAATACTGTTATTCTGCTAAAGGAACATAGTGGTAAGATGACTCCTAAGAACATTGTGCTATACCACTTAACCATCATTAGAGAAACTTCTTCCTGCAGCAAATGGGAACTAATACAGAGACACACCACTGGACAATGTATAAAGAGTGAGTAGTTTTGTAAAACACTCAGTCCTCAATGGGACATCTTCATTAGACCTGTCTGCTCATGGATCTGTGATGGGGTGATGTTATGCATTCTAAATGTTAATTAAATTTCTCCCAGTGGCCTACTTACTGTACATCAAGAAATGCTGTGTTGCTTTCTAATCATTGTTTCTGAATGGCTATAATAAAATGCCAAGGCCTGTGATTGAGTAGAGAGAGGGGTAGGCAGGGCAAAGTTTTGGGCTTGTGTGACAAACAGAGAGGATCTTGGATAGAATATGCCAGAGGAGGAAGGAGAGACATATTCCATGGGTTTGAGAAAAGAACCTCATTCCACATGGCCTGGAACATTGGCATAGTGTGAAGAATAGTAGCCAAGGGATATACATACATACATACATACATACATACATACATACATATATACATACATGTATATATATATATATAATTGTGTGTGTGTATGTGATCATATCTTGGGAATAGAAGGAGCTAGCTTAGATGGGCCAAGATTGCTCAATTCAGGCTAAGGCTTGTTAAAATCTATCAGGTGTCTGTGTGTTTATTAATACAGGTGGGTTAAGGATTAGCACTGTTGATCCAATTAATAATATATAAATACTGGTAAATAATTTAACTATTTACTGCTAAAGATCTGGGAAGTATATGAAAGAGAAGAAGGAAAGATTGTAGGAGACTGAGTGGGTGAATGGGTCTACAGAAGTTGCTTTCCACATAGAAAGAAATGATACACATATGAACTCACAGATAATGTGTCAGCATGTACAGGGCCTGCACAGATCCATGCCAGATGGAATCCCAGGGCTGAGAGAGGGGATTGTCTACAACATGCCATCTTTAATCAGGAAATTATCTCTAATTGTCAACTGCTTGCAAAGGAAAAAATAGTTTTCTCAAGTGAAGTTTCACTGAGTAAATTAACCACAATTAACTGTAGGTACCAAATGCATTATTTAGATGGCCAACAAAAAAGAAACTCAATGGTATGTCATTTTTATCTCATATTTATTTGTTTGGATGTCCTTTTATCTTACTTTTGCTTGGATGTTGTGGTTTCCAAATTTGCTTTAATGGATTTTGTGTATGTGTTTCTGTTTCTAATTTTTTATTATTTGTTCTTTTTGTTTGTCTGTTTTCAAAAAAGTTATGGAGTTGGATGGGTAGGGAGGATATGGGAATAGTTGCGGGAAGAGAAGCCATGACCAGAATTTATTCTATGAAAAAAAAATAATAAAAAGTTTAAAATCATATATTGGAAGCTTATATTTAAGGAAAATTATTTATGATCATGAGCACATTTAATACTTTTTATCTTCATTTATTTGTTATCTCTGGATTCTTCTATTGTTTGACATTGTATATATGTTGTTGGGGTAATATTTTTTGTACTGTGTAAAGGTTGTCTTTGTATTATACAAATATTTATTTTTATACCAGCAGAGAGCTGAGTGCTGGTCAGACTTTGATATTGTTATTTTCATTTGTTCAGCACCTGTATCATATTTTATAAACATACACTTCCCTCACTTTTTGATTTATTTAATAAAGAACTGACAGCCTATAGCCAAGGCAAGAAAGGAATGGTGGGACTTCAGGGAAGAGATAGGAACTCTAGCTGAGAATCAGGTGCAAGAGATTTGCCAGCCAGACCTAGAGAAAACTGGACTGAGGAGAGGCAAAGATCCACGTGGCAAACATGGGTAGAATAAATGGTTTAAGTTCTACAAGCTAGTTGGTAAATAGCCTAAGCTAAGGCCTGAGCCGCATTATTGAGAGTTGCCTAGTCAAGACAGTCTGACAATATTAAACAGACCAGAGATAAAAAAGACACACAGACCACTTCTCAAAATAAACTTTGCATGCTCCTACCCATGTTGTTGGCATCATGCTTTCTATCTGGAACAGAAAAAACAAACCTATGACCCATTGTGTCAGGTTTTATGCAGTCACATGGTTAAGAAACCTTGCGCTTATTTTATGTAAGATTACACTAATTTTTGATTATTTCATTACTTAATTTTCCCTCATAAAAATAAGTAATAACTAAACTAATGTAATAATGTGCATTTACTTTTATACCCACACACATTTAGACCTTTTTGTAATCATATGCTTTCAACATAATTTTATGTATTTTTCTTTTCAAATTGTTTCTAATTTTTTCATATTATCCTCAAATTCCTATCTTCCCCCACTGTTTACAGACAGTTTATAGCATAGAAAGAGCACTTTTAAACATCTGTTATTAGATAATTGCTCTTATTTTCTGTCTGGACATAAATGTTCATCCAGACTGCTTACAAATTAGTACCACATTCATATCCTAAAAATATTTCAATTTTCTTTTTTATTATCGGAAATTTTACTGTGGATCATGTTTATCAAAATAACATGATCAGAAATGAGATTTATTTGTTGTGCCTATTCTGTCACATGAAGAGACTCCTCATCCTCAATCTTTCTTTAATTCACCAGATCATGATTTATTTTGAAGTTAAAGGTCAGTCATTTCCTACAGAAGTCATCAATCTGATACGTTTCATGAAAAAATTCAATTTATACACTTCTAGCAGGATTCTGTGGAAATATTTTTGTTTCTTTGTCCTTTGTAAGTGAAACCAAGAGGAGTGTAATTCTGCTCCATGTCACTATCAATCTTGGTGTATTTGATTATGTTTTTAAAATGATTGCTACTAAATGTTTGAACCAGAAAATTGCTACCTTTTACATTGTGATTTAACAAAAATAAGAAAGTTACCTCAAAACTATGCAAATATCCTGACACTTGTTAAATATTCATTAACTAGTTAGAGCATGTGGCATTTTCTAATCACATCTAGCTAGCCAGCTATCATCTCTCTCTCTATCTATCTATCTATCTATCTATCTATCTATCTATCTATCTCTCTCTCTCTCATCATCTAACGTCATCTGTGTACCTAATCTATCACCCCTCCATCTATTAAAATAACACCCATCCCTCTATCTGATATTAGAAGATACAGATATCATTTCATTTCTCTTGTAAGGAAAAGCCATTTCTAACATTTTACTTAATTTTATATGTTAGGAATTCCGAACTGCTGCAGCATTCGTTTAGTTTAAGGTGAAAGCACAATTTTCATATGTACCTATCCCTTCTTGGTATGTTCATACCAAGTCTGCCATCCTTTGTGAATCCTAGTCAAAATTTTTGTATTTCAACAACGTAATAAGTTACATATAAAACATATGTCTTGAGGAACTTGAGACACCACATGTCATGAAAATTAAGTTTATGGTTTTAAAAGACTGTGTAATAGAATAAACACATGTTGGGTTTCCTGTTAAATGTCCTTTCCAAATTTTCTTCTTTAATTCTGAGTTAAGCATTCATGAATACTATCTGTTTCTGTGTAAAATCCACACAGTGTTCATAGTTAGACTCATTGAGAAAATCTAGAATTTGAATGTGCCAGGCTATCTTAAAGCATAGAAAAATTACAATAACTTTAGATTATATATAAATTAAAAATATGTCAGGACAGTATTTAGAAACAATCTTAAGATAATAACTTTATGTCATGGGAAAACTGACTGAAATTTACATGAAAGATAATGAGTTCTGACATTTTACTATTGTCATTTCAATATAATTAAATTTGAAATTTTGTATGCTTTAGTTATCTGAATTTTTGCCCAGGAGGAATAAACAAAAATCAAGGCATGATTTTATATAAAAATGCTGAAGGAATAATCTATGCAAAAAAATTGTTTCAAAAAAACATGATTTAAAAAAAAATTGATCTTCATGTGTAGGCCAGGTATATCTATCAACACTACTAGCTTTAACAAGAACTGATTCTAAAATACATTTTTATTAAATGCATTTAACACACTTTATACATAAAGTTTCAAAGAAATCTCTAAGTAATATTTTTATTCTTTACACAGAAGAAATGGAAATAAATTATAGAAATTAAGGACTTAGGAAAACAATTCTACTGAACATTCAGTGCATTTCATAAATGTTTTTACATTTGTATTTTTTAAAAAACTATATCTTTTTTTCTCTTCTATTTTTATTCCTTTGGAGAACAACATAGTATTTGAATGTATCTGTGATGTAACTAAATTAAATACACATACAAATTTTGTGTCTTAACGAGTAGAAATATAGGCGGAGATACAAATCTTATTTAGTAAAAAAAAAAAAAATTTTTTTCATCAAACTGGTGAACCTCTGAATGAACCCTGTAAGAAAATTAATTAAATTACTTACAAGTATTTATTTTATAATTAATTGGTTTTACAGCTGTTAATCTTTAAGCAGCCACTATAAATGAGTACACACAGACACTACGTGGATTTTAACAACCTTGGCCTGAATTGAGCAATCTTGGCCCATCTAAGCTAGTTCATAATTCTATTATCCAAATATAACCCACATATACGTGTTCCCTTGGACTTCCATTCTCCACATTCTTCGGATGAACCTGGCCATGTGGAATGAGGTTCTTTTTTCTCAGCGATGGCGTGTGTCCTCCCTCTTCCTGATCCTGGCTGAAATGAATTAATATTCTGTCTGAAGCACAGGCTTCCTGTCCTAATCTCAGGAAGTTCCACCTTTCTCTGTCTTTGCCCAATCTCAGGCCTCATCATTTATTTAACCAATCAGAGACAATGTAACAGACAGCAAACAGGACCAGTTAACATTTTGAATGCTTAACACTACTCCATCAATTCCCTCCTTTTGTCTAATAAAAAGGCTAAATTTTTTAAATCATATAATAAAAACAATAAGAAAAAATATGAAATAATCAAGAAAACCATATATAAAAGTTATGCACATGATGTTTAGCCTATTTGTATCAGGCAATCTTGAAGAAGAAAAAAATCATCTATCTATCTTGGTGTGTCTAAAGTTCTGAACCTAAATAATTTCTATCATATCCTATATTTATAAATGTAGATTTTATTTACACTTAAAATATTCTTTTAAATCCTAAACAACTCAAGTTCAATTAAAATTTTATAACTATTATGCCTTCAACCCCATCAAAAACATAAGAAGGGATAAAGTTATTATTTGAGTGAGTAGGAAGCATAGGAGAGAAACTTCCAAAAAGAATTATGACAGTTTGTTATCTAGACAGTCCCAAATATCTCCCAATATCCTTGGAGCATCATCTGCAGCCTTCTGGCCAAGCATTATTCACAGACTAAATGTGCAGCAGGAAATAAGAAGGATTTTCTCATTCTGCCTCTGTAGAATCGGGACATCGACTTACCTGCATTTAATCTCTGGTCCATCTTTGGATTGTGCATAGTCTGTTGAGAGAGCAGGACCGTTTTTGCCCAGTAGGAATTATCTCCTGTTGGGAGATTTCTTTTTGATGCTCATTTTCTTCTTCCAAGTCAAATGGGAGCTGTCAGGAGCTGATTATCTTAAGTCAAACAATTCTTAAAGTAATAAAAAAACATCTTTAAATGCCATTTTCTGAATGCCTCTGAGGGTTTTGAAGACATCTATCGACTTATTTATAAATCTATCTATCATCTATCTTCTACCTATCTTTGAACAAAAAACCTGTATTTTTTAACCATTTACTATCTGTTTAACCTATTAAGTATATCTTGTGATAAATTAAGACTAGTATTTGACATGGCCAGTCAACTTGTATTATCCAGACTCCTAAATAGATTGCAATAGCAACCCATAAAAGGATTGGAAGTAAACCTGTACTTTTAAATGATTTGTATAGGCACAATAACTTAGATAAGAGTTTAAATATATGTATTATGTGACTAAATATAAAATTCTGTACCAATGAATCAAAATTTAACCTTATTTTTATATCAATATACAAAATTCGACACCAATGTAATGAAAGATAACCTTATTTGAGAATAGCAGTAGTTTGAGTTTCAGAGCAGATTCAATGATCTATCCTTGTATCTTATCATTTCTATATTGTATACATATATTCACCCTCTTTTTCTTTTCAAGTCTTTCCCCCTATATAAGACAGAAAGAAGGATAGAGAAAATAAAATGAGATAGAAAAGTCCTTGAATCTAATCTCCTATATTTTTCTTAACAAGACCATTTAACAGTTTATAACCATTCCCCCTAAACAAAATCCATCATCCACCCCACTTTTTTGGAATTGGATGTCGCTCTCTTAAAACTGCTTCCTGCTGAATTGGGATGCAGAAAACCTGTTTGGGGGCCCAATAAAAATGGAAAAAAATGGTTAATCAATTTAATTGCAACATTTGTTGTCCAATCTCTAGGTGCTCAATAATTTGAATGTCCTGAGCAGTTTGTAGTCCGAAGCTGGACCTTGGTTAGAAAAATTCAGGGCTTTATTGAAGTCCTGTCTGGAACAGTCTTTGAGGCTGGGCCATCTCAGCAAACTGTTTCAATTTGTTCTGGAGGCAGATTTTTGAGGAAAGAGCTATTGAGGCAGTATATGAGGCTGAATCTTGTGGGTTACTTGTCTTGTCTTCTTTGGACTCTGGTCCCGTTGTTCTGAAAAACATAAAATTTCTCACAAGTAACATATAGTTCTGCAATTTCCAAAATGCCTTTGATGTGCAGGATGCACAAATCAATTAAGGAATATCTTCTGTTCTTTGAACAGAAAAAAAGACATTTGTAAGTATCCATTCATGCCATATAAAAACATGAGGTGTAATAGTATTACATATATATGCTATATATAATCTATTTTAAATTGAAAATACAGCATAAGACTGTATGGAGTTTAAGTATTCTCCTCTACTTGACATAAACTTATTAATTGGTTAAAACAGGTTTATTCTGTGTTGTTCTGACTTTTTGTAGATTAGATTTGGCCTCAAACTAAAAAGATACCTATCTGTCTCTGTCTTTGTCACTAATATTTTGGGATCAAAGGTATGCATTTATATATTTTTTTATTTCCTTTTCTCCTTTCTTTGGAGATTTAATTTCTATGTGGATATATCTATCCTTATTGAGACATGGTTTCTCTTTGTAGCTTTGGGTGTCTTGATTTGCTCTGTAGAACTCTGTAGATTAGATTGGCCTGGATCACACAAGGAACCTGTTTTGTCCTTGTCTCCCAAGTTTTCAGATCAAAGTATGAATTTAATTAATTCAATTACTGTTATTAAACAATAACATTAGTTAAAACATTTTGTATTAGTTTGAGTTCTAATTCTCCCATGGAAACCCCATTCTTCAAAAAAATTGATGTAGAAAGTATGATATGCTATTTTACGTTAGGTTTTCTTACCTGTTGGCTGTGGGAGGCATGCAGTTTGCATGTTCTTTCCCAGACTAACTCTGGGTCCTTACATTGACTAACAGAATCTCTCTCTCTCTCTCTCTCTCTCTCTCTCTCTCTCTCATTTTTTTCTTTCCTAGATAGGATTCCTCTGTGTATCCTTGTCCTGGACTCACTTTGTAGACCAGTCTGACCTTGATGAAGGTCAGGGATCCACCTGTCTTTGTTTCCTAAATTCTGGGATTAAAGGTGTGCACCACCACACCTAGCAGTTATCATATCTCTTTTAGGGATAAATACCTCTTGAACCAATTCTCCAGTGGGAGCCCCACACCTAAGTAAACTGGCTTGTGACCCCTTTCTCTTTATATAAATTTAACATTATTTGCATTTATCCATTAGATCAGCAAGGATATTATTAAACTTAACATCAAGGAAAAAAATGTGTCATTTTTGAATGGTAGACTGTCTTTAGTAAGCAGCCTTGTCTTATCAGCAGGTTTCCTGCCCTGCCTTCATTGTTTAAACCAGGCTGGTCTAGAATCTAGAGATCTGCCTGTTTCTTCCTCTAGTGTGATGGGATTAAGGGATTAAGGGTGTGTGTCAGTACCACCCTACTCAAATATTTCACTTAAATCCCTGATATTAGTAACTCTGTTACCCAGAGAGCAACTTTGAACTAGAGAGACAATTTGAAATCTCCCCAAAACTTCAAAAATCTCTTATGTTTTAGCAATGCCAAACCAGAAGAATATCCTTTCTACCTCACAATATAGGAAAATCAAAAACATCTAAACAAAAATCAAGCAAAGAAACAGCATTCCAAAAGCCTTGTCATGTCTAACCATGCCATCCCATGCTGCAATTAAAGCTCTCCTTATTCCTTGAAAACTAGTTGCAACTGTATTTCATTGGTGGACCCTTCCCAGAAAGTTCTGACAAGCACCTCATTGCCAGGGAGCTCTTAGATCTAGCTGCCATCAATTTTGTATTATCTATCGGGAAGGGCCTCCCTCCTTTCTCCATTATCATTATTGGCAATTTAGCATTCCACCTATAAATTCTTTGCTTTACGACTATCCTAGTTTGAACTTTCTCAAAAAAGACACACAGAACCACAATTGTCAGGGTAAAAGTCATTTGCATTCTAAGAGAAACAAACTCAATTGGAATACAAAAGTATTGAGGCATTATGAATTCCTCCATTATTAATCTAGGCGATTAATTCTGCTCTCAAATTCAGATTAGAAGGCTGCCAGTTGTTTAGTACATCAGGAGAGCTAAGCCTTAGCTCTGCCTTTGCTGTAAGGCAACAGGTTTTGTTAAGATAGGCACTCTTTTGAAATGCATTTGGGTTACATTCCTGCTCTTTGGCTAGGAAGCTACTTTTTACCTGGGACTTCTCAGACTGTAGTCATGGATTCTAGTTGCTGTATATGGGTGCCATATGTAGAAAAAATGGGTAATTAAACTCTTTACTAGTATTTAAATTATCAGTAATTGGTTTGCTGCTGTTAATATCTAAGCAGCCATTATAAATGAGAACACACAGACATCACGTGGATTTTATCAAGCCTTGGCCTGAATTGAGCAATCTTGGCACATCTAAACTAGCTCATAATTGTATTACCCAAATATGACCCCATATGTACATGTGTCCCTTGGACAGTCATTCTCCACACTATGTTCCTGGAAATGTGGAGTGAGGTTCTTTTTTCTAACACATGGCTTGTGTCCTCCTTCTTTCTGATCCTGGCTAGAATGAATTAATCCTCTGTCTAAAGCACAGGCTTCCTGTTCTAATCTCAGGAAGTCCCACCTTTCTCTGTTTTTGCATACTCTTAGGCCTCTGCATTTATTTAGCCAATCAGAGATAATATAACAGACAACAAACAGGACCAGTTAACAGTTAGAATGCTTAACACTACCCATCAGAACCCAGTTTTTGTTGTCATTCTCTCTGTTGTTAATTTGCTCTGTATCTTTGTATTTGTCAATACAAATTACAAACAATTGTAACATAAACCTCAGGTAGTAAAAACAATTCTAATGCTTGGATTAACCTCTCACAGGTCAAATGGACTCCAAATAAACATCCCTATCAATCAATAGCCTAAAACATCCTTGCCTATTCTGCATTTCTCAGAAGGAATCTCCAAACATAAAAGTTTTCTTTAAGTTCTTTAACTTTTACTTATGTATCTAGTCTACATCTGTTTTGGCAGTGTTCCACTCAGCTGGTAGACATCATCCATAAACCAGTTGCAGACTACATACTGTTCCAAGGGTGATCTGCACCACACTAGCCCCAAGTAGTCCTACAAAAAGAGCCCTGGACTTCCTGATTGCTGAAGTAAATCAGTTCAGTCAATGTGATTGTTCCTTGTCTCTTTGTCTGGGTCAGCATAACAAATATTCTGATGAACATCCCATTTTCCTAATCCCCTCCTGATCTTTGGCTAGTATTCCATTCATTCCAAACCCTGACAATAGCATTCTAATTTCATAAGGAAGAAGTTATAAAGGAGAATATGTCACCTCCTGTCCTCAACAAAATACTAGAATATTAGATCCAAAGAAATTCCCTAATAAAGAGGACAAAATGGCTACCTATAGTACGTATTGGCATAACAAGATTACCAGGCCTTAAAATATTTGTACTAACTAAGCAGGCATAATTTATGAATGAGCAATGCCTCTTTTGATGCATTACAAATTTTGTCCCCACCCCCAAGATAAAGAATGCTAATACTCTATCAAAGATTTGACAGAGGCATATTAGACAAGGAGAGAAAGAAAAGCCAGCCTGCCTCTATCTTAGACTTAAAATCCATCTCATATTAAAGACAAACTAGGTTAATGTTTATGATTAAACCTCTGATTCTCAAGGATTGTTCTATACCCTACCTGTAAACTTAACTGAAATGGTTCTGTACTGCCTCTTCCAGGAATGAAAATCTTACCTTTGCTTAAAGAAGTTTTTATAACCAACTTGCAACCCTAACTTTGTTTAAAAACATTACATGACTACCTATGAATACCTTGTTATAACTAGCTGTTGTTAGGAATACCTTGTTACACTCACCTTGTGACCATGTCTTTGTTTAGAATGTCATTAGACTAACTTGTTATGCTTATGCTCTGAATCTGTAACCCAACCTATTTTACCCAAAATCCCCCATTTAAAAACCCTCTACCCTTGAGCTATAAAATCCTTGTCCTCCTAACCTCCAATGCTGACCTCTGAAACCATCCCTTAGGGGAAGTCAGCCAATTTACACAAATAAAAAACTTACTTTAATTAATGGGTTGTTTTAGTTAATTTGGTCATGATGATTTGGGTCAGTGGACTTTATTTTTCTATTTTTGAAATTATCAGTCATTTGACAAAGAGTCATAGACAATGTCTGCTTGGAGAAGAAAAATTAAATTTTCCCTAATCCTCAAAATGGTGTGAGCCCCCCCCCTTTTAATGTTTATTTATTACTTCAAGTTACATCTCCATCACAGTCTCCTCTCTCCAAACCTCCTGGGGCCACCCTCCCACTCTTTCCCCCTTCTCCCACCAATCCTACTCCTCCAATATGTGGTGTCCAACATTTCAGCCCCCTTCAGTTCAGCAATCATATAAGGGCTAAGGGCTTCCTCTTGCACTGGAGGCCTACAGGCAGCTACACAAGGGGAATGTGTGCCATTAATAGGTAACAAAGTCTATGTTCCTATTCCTTTCAGTCTGTTGATTATAGGATAGTTATCCTGTACTATATGGCTAACATCAAGTTATAAGTGAATAGATGCCTAGTGTATCTTTCTTGGTCTGGGTTAGCTCACTCAGGAGGATATTTTCTAGTCCCATCCATTTGGCCGCAAATTGTATGATTTCCTTATTTCTGATAGCTGAGTAGTATTCCATTGTGTAAATGTACTACAGTTTTTGTTGTTGCTGTTGTTTGTTTGTTTTTTTTATCTATTCATTGGCTGAGGGGCATCTGGGTTGTTTCCAGTTTCTAGCTATTACAAATAAAGCTGCTATTAACATAGCTGAGGATATATCCTTGTGAATTGATGAGGAATCATTTGGAGGTACACCCAGGAGTGGTATGGCTGGGTCTTGAGGTAGAGCTATTCCAAGTTCTCTACGATATGCCAGACTGATTTCCACAGTGGTTGTATAAGTTTGCACTCCCACCAGCAATGAATAAGCATTCTCTTCCTCCTTCTCCACAACCTCGCCATCATGTGCTGTCATTTGAGTTTTTGAACTTAGCCATTCTGATAGGTGTGAGATGGAATCTCAGAGTAGTCTTGAGTCGCATTTCTCTGATGATTAAGGGTGCTGAGCATTTCTTAAAGTATCTCTTGGCCATTGGATATTCCCCTTTTGTGAATTCTCCGTTTAGCTCTGTTTCCCAGATTTTGATTGGATTATTTGCTTTCTTGGTGTTTGATTTCTTAAGTTCTTTAAATTTTGGATATTAGATCTCTGTCAATTTTGTAGTTCATAAAGATCTTTTCCCAATCTGTAGGTTGCTGTTTTGATCTAATGTCAATGTGCTTTGCCGAACAGAAAGTTTTCACTTTCATGAAGTCTGATTTATTGATTTCTGGTCATAGAGCATGAGCTATTAGTGTTCTGTTCAGTAAGTTGTCACCTCTGCCTATGAGCTTGAGGCTTTTCCCCACTTTCTCTTCTATTAGGTTTAATGTGTCAGGCTTTATGTTAAGGTCTTGGATCCACCTGGACTTAAGTTTTGTGCAAGTTGATAAATAAGAGTCTATTTGAATTCTTTTGCAAGTTGACATACAGTTAGACCAGCACTATTTGTTGAAGATGCTTTCATTTTTCCATTGTACAGTTTTGGCTCCTCTTTCAAAAATTAAGTAATCATAGTTGTGTGGGTTTTTTCTGGGTCTTCTGTTCTATTCCATTGATCAGCTTGTCTCTTTCTATACCAGTACCATGCTGTTTTTATTGCTATGGCTCTGTAGTATAGCTTGAAATCTGGGATGGTTATATCTCCAGATTTTTTTTTTTTTGTACAAGATTGATTTAGATATTCTGGGTTTTTTGTTATTCCATGTGAAATTGAGAATTATTCTTGCAAGTTGTGTAAAGAATTGTGTTGGTATTTTGATAGGGATTACATGAATATGTATATTGCTTTTGGTAGGATAGCCATTTTTATTATGTTGATCCTACCTATCCATCCATGAGCATGGGAGATCTTTTTTTCTTTTGATGTCTTTTTCAATTTCTTTCTTCAAGGACTTGAAGTTCTTTTCATAGAGGTTTCTCACTTGCTTGGTGAGAGTTATGCCTAGGTATTTTATTTTGTTTTGGCTATTTTGAAGATTGTTGTCTCACTAAATTTTATCTCAGCTGATTTATCTTTTGTATAAATAAAAGCTTTCAATTTTTTTGAATTAATTTTGTATCCAGCCACCTCGCTTAAGGTGTTTACCACTTGTAGGAGTTCTTTGGTGGAATTTTTGTGGTCATTGATGTATACTAACATGTCATGTGTGAATAGAGATACTTTGACTTCTTCCTTCTCAATTTGTATCTCCTTGAACTTCTTTAGTGGTCTTATTGCTCTAGCTAGTACTTCAAGTATTCTATTGAAGATAAATGGAGAGATTGGACATCCTTGGCTTGTCCATGATGTTAGAGGAAATGCTTTAAGATTTTCTCCATTTAATTTGATGTTGGCTAGTGGCTTACTGTATATTGCCTTTATTATTTCTACATATAGTCCTTGTATGAAAGCTCTTTCGAAGACTTTTAGCATGAAGGTTGTTGGATTTTGTCAAATGTTTTTTGAGTATCTAGGGACATGATCATGTACTTTTTTCATGCAGCTTGTTCATATAGTGGACTACATTGATGGATTTTCATATGTAGAACCACCCCCCCCTGCTCTCCTGGGATGAAGCCTACTTGATCATGGTGTATGATCCTTTTGATGTGCTCTTGGATTCGGTTTACAAGTATTTTATTTAGTATTTTCACATCTATGTTCATGAGGGAAATTTGTCTGAAATTCTCTTTCTTTTTTGGGTCTTTGTGTGGTTTAGGAATCAGGGTGACTGTGGCCTCATAGAATGAATTTGGCAGTGTTCCTTATTTTTCAATTTTGTGAAACAGTTTGAAGAATATTGGTATTAGGTGTTCTTTGAAGGTTTGGTAGAATTCTGTGCTGAATTCACGTGGCCCTGGGTTTTTTTGGGTTTTTTTGTTTTGTTTTGTTTGGTTTGGTTTGGTTGGGAATCTTTGAATGACTGCTTCTATTTCCTTAGGTATTATAGGACTGCTTAATTTGGTAACTTGATCTTGATTTAACTTTAGTAGATGGAATCTATCAAGAAAATTGTCTATTTTGCTTAGGTTTTCAAATTTTGTGGAGTAAGGGTTTTTGAAGAAATACCTAAAGATTCTTTTGATTTCCTACCAATATTAATATGTGGAAATTGATGTGTAACTTAAGTTTTAGAAGTGTTTTTTTTTTTATACAAATGTGGGTGCCCTTTATTTGGGGTATAAGATATTCAATATTGAGATCTCATCTTGAATTTTTCTTTTGATGAGTATACCGTGTACTTCCCTATCCTTTTGAATAATTTTTGTTGGAAGTCTGTTGCAAGGGTCTATACCCAAAACTCTTGTACACTGGGATGAGCTGGCTAGGAATCAACAACCCAGATTCTGGGAGTCCAGTAAGAGGCAAAATCAGACTAGTTTATTTCAAAAGGAGAGGGTTCCCATTATAACCTCCACCCAGAATCCCATTAGCTCCCAAATGGCAAGCTGCTGATGCTCTTCCTCATTGGCTCGTTTCTCACTACCCAGTGTGGTATCATCAATCTCCAGGCAGGTCTCAGGCCGGGCATGCCTGGGCAGGTCTCTCCGGTCAGCTGTACATGGAAATCCAGCTACTCATGCACTATTTAACAGCAGGCCTTGTTTCTGCTCAATTGCAGACCTTATTCCTCCTACAGAGTCTACTTTATTTGATTCTGAGGTGGCTTCCTGTGACCATTTGCTTGGGAAACTTTTTCCCAACCCTTTACTCTGAGGTAGAGTCTATCTTTGTTAGTGAGGTGCATTTCTTGTCTACAGCAAAAAAGAAAGTTCTTATTTAAAGATTCATTTTGTAAGCCTGTATCTTTTTATTGGGGAGTTGATGTTGAGAGATATTAATGACCATAAGCTGTTATTTTCTGTTATTTTTATGTAGGTGGTAGTTTTGTGTTTGTGTGTTTCTTTTGGTTTAGCTGCCATGAAGTTTTTGTTTCCTGTGTTTTCTTGGGCATACTTGTCTTCTTTGGGTTGGAATTTTCCTTCTAGAAACTTCAATAGAGCTGGATTTGTGGATATTGTTTAAATTTGTTTTGTCATGGAATATCTTCTTTTCTCCGTCTATGGTAATAGAAAGTTTTGCTGAGGATAGGAGTCTGAGCTGGCTCCTGTCGTCTCTTATGGCTTATAGGACATCTTCCCAGATCTTACTGTCTTTTAAAGTTTCTGAGAAGTCAGGTGTAATTCTGATGGGTCTGCCATTATATATTACTTGACCTTTTTCTCTTACAGCCTTTAATATTCTTTTTTTGTTCTGTAGATTTGGAGTTTCAACTATATGGTGAGAGGAATTTCTTTTCTGGTCTAATCTATTTGGTGTTCTGTATGCCTCTTGGAACTTCACCAGCATCTCTTTCTTTAGGTATGGGAAATTTTCTTCTATGATTTTGTTGAAAATGTTTCTTGGACCTTGGAGTCAGGAGTCTTGTCTTTCATCTATGCCTATAATTTTTAAGGTTCTGTCTTGTTTTTTGAGTACTTGATTTCTTGGAAGTTGTAGGTGAGGAATTTTTTAGATTTCTCATTTTCTTTGATTGTACTCATTTCTCCAATTGAGTCTTCCCCTGCTGAGATTCTATCTTCCATCACCTTGTAGTCTATTTGTGATACTCATGTCTGTTTTTTTTTAAATCTCTTTCTTTGGTTTTCCACCTCCATGATTGTCTCTGCTTGTGCTTTCTTTATTGCTCCATTCCAATTTCATGTCTTGAACTGTTTTATTCATTTCCTGTTCCAATTTGGTTGTGTTTACTTAAAAAAATCCTCATAGCGTTGTCTCTTTCCCACTCTTGTTTGACTGAATTAGCTTGGGGTCTATAATGGAAATCTTCATTGTTTTCATTTGTATAATCGTGATTCCTTTAAATTCTTTCAGGGATTTACTTTCTTTTTGTAAGGCCACTATCATTTTCATAAGTATAGATTTGTCATTGTTTTCATGTGTTTCAGCTATGGTGGTATGGTCAGTGATTGCTGTATTAGCAGAGCTAAATTTTATTGGAGTCATATTTCACTGACTTTTGTCAATTCTGTTCTTTTGTTGGCCTTTAGTCATCTGGTTGTCCTTAGCTATTTATTGCTGATGCCTTCTGGACTTGGTGCTAAGGAAGGAGCTTTGGTGTGAGGGCATATAATCTTGGTGACCTGTAGCTTTCCACAGGCTCTATGGGATCTTGTGTTAGGGGCTGATTCTCAGTGGGGCTCCCACAGCTCACCCCTTCTTGTTGTGTTGCAACTGGATACTCAGGTCATGGGTTGGGGTAGGATGTGTTATTACTGTCTACAAGTTCCTTAGATACAGCTGGTCTTCTTAGCGATGTCAGAGGGGGTTGGTAGGCCATAGACTGTAGGCTAGAGCTGCAGTTCCTCTGCAGTGTAGGTGTCAAAACCATGATTGTGGACCTCCCTATCTGCTGTCAGGTTCAACATGTGCCTTACAGCCAGAAAAACTGTGATCTCGTACAGCCCGTGTTCCCCAGACAGATTTCCATGGTCCAGGGCTGTTTCACTGCTTCAGGGTTGGAACTCTGTGTTGTAGCCTGGATGTTCAGCTGAGGAGCAAGGCAGGTGGCAGCATGGAGTTCCAATGTGGAGTCCACAACCTGTCTACAGTGCTTAGATTTGGTGAAGCTCAGCTGCCTTTTCCTAGTCAGAATCACTGCGCTCCAGTCTTCTGGAAGTTTCCCAGCAGTTAGGTTGTGAGGACTGTGATAAACACTATGGTCATGGTTCTCCCAGGCTGCTCTCATGGGAATCCCTATTTGAACCTGTGCCTCCCAGTCATAAGCTCTGTTGTGCAGTGCAGCCCACTCCCTCTGGCAGCACACAATGGTCCAGAACTGCTTTACTGCTCCAGGCAGATATATAGATGCTACAGAGTGAGACTGTAGACTGAGTGCCCTTCCACAGTGGGTGTGGGCAAGGAGTTTCAATATGGAGTTCACAAGGCATCTACAGCACTTGGACTCAGGGGAAGTTCAGCTGCCTTTTCCTGCCAGAAGTGCTGTGTTCTAGAGCAGCCTGCCTGTGTCATTGGGGCTTCTAACTGTTTTTCTGTAGCTAGGGTGTCAGAACTGTGGTTATGATGCCCCCAAGCTATTCTCAGTTGAGTTTCAGGGTCAACCTGTGCCTCTCAAACTGAAACTCTGTGATCCATTGCACCTCAGTTGCTCGGGCTGCATGCAATGGTCCAGAACTGCTTTGCTATTCTGGGCTGAGATCGAGATGCTTTACACTGAGTTCCCAGTGCAGTCCCCAACTGAGGGGCCAGATAGGAGTGGGGCCAGGGAGATACAATATATAGTCTATATCCTGTCCACAGCAGACTTGGTCTCAGGGAATCTCAACGCCTGTGAGTTTGATCCCCCAGCTGCAGGTCAGCCAGATGCCTCCATGTTGCAAATCCCAGGGTGAATTGGCCTCACTCTTACCATAGTAACTCAGCTTGTCCTTCTTTGGTTATCAGAATACCTGCATGGAAGCTACAGACTCGGGAAACTGAGGAGGGCCTCTGTTTGGAGGTGGAAAATGCCAACTGGAGTCCTGAAAAGATCCAGTCTGTAGGCTCTTCTATTATGGTGGGTGGTGCTCTATCTCCCTTGTCTGGTATCTCTGTTCTTCCAGTGTCTATATGTCCAGTACAGGGTTGTTTATTATCCCTGTCTTTGCCAGTCAAGCCCAAATAGGGTTGCACCTCTCAAACTGCTGTTCAGCAGGAGTATATCTCTGCAGTTGTCCAGCTTGTCTTCCTGACAATTAGAATGTGTCCAAGATTATCATCACAATCTTTCCAAGTCCTCCAGGGTGAGTCCCTTCATTTGCTGTCTAATGTAGAGTGGTCAACCTTGAAATTATATAAACACAGACAACGAAAATGGACTCAACAGGTTGTATTCATACATATATTTGTACTTGTACTATATATTGACAAATACAGAGGTGAATATATTACAATAATAATTAAGAGAGGCTAAAACTTGTGAGTTCAGAGAATATGGGAGGGTCTTAAGAGAGGTTTTCTGATAGGTAGAAAAGGGAAGGGAAAAAGATGCAATTATGTTTCAATTCAAAGTATATTTAAAAATAGCATTGATGATCATATGAAGAACTCAAATATGCAAATGAATGAACTAAAAAGTGAATTGAGGATAAAGACAAGATATTCTGTGAAATAAACTAAAAGGGTAGTAATATAAATGAGAGATTAATAAAAACATGAATTAAAATTCAACCAAGTAATTGAAGATATTGAAAAAGAACAAAAAGAAAATCTGGAAAATAAAGAAACAAATAACAACAAAACAAACAAACATAAAAGCAACTAACATAACAAACCAAGCAACAAACAGAAAGCAGAGAAAAAAATCAATAACATATGTGACCAAACAGAGCAAACAATTTCAGTTGTAGAGGACATAGTTCAGCCAATAATACCTTGAGACACATTTAAGGAAAAATATTAAATATAATAAAAACTTATAAAATATCTGTGATACCTTTAAGAGATAGAATAGAATAATCCATAACATAGAAGTTGAGATAAGGTCAAAAGAAATTCATAATTTGTCCAGTGAAATTATAGTGTAAAATTACCAGAAGCATCCAGAAACAAAATAAAGTAGATATGTGCAGAGAAATCAAATGTAGAAGATAGGAAAAAATATATAAAAAAGTTGTACAGAAAGATGCCTGTAACGGAACCTTTAAATTATTATTTAACACTTATTAATTTATTACTATATTCACTTATAAGAAATACCAACAATTTCTTAACTATTAATCCTACAAATTCCTTCAATCCCTTTAACCTATCCACTAAACCTATTGATAATTATTTTTCTAGCCTTTTAAAATGATACAGTCTCTGGGGCAGGTCCTCAGTTGTCAGGAACACAGTCTTTGTTGTCGATTCTTTAGCACACTTAGCAGTCCTTTTTCTGGATCTCTCAGATGTAGATTCGTCAGGGTAAGTTGGTTATTGCAGTCTCACCTTAAATAAGGCTTGATGCTTTCTTCTCTCTGGGAGATCCCAGCCCCTTCGCATCAGTAACTATGGTGCTCTACCTCAGAGTCCTTAAAGCAAGGCACAGTTTCCTTTAGGCCACTGTTCAGACAGATCTAACCCTTCTAGGCAAAAGTTGAGCCACAGGGTTTAATCCTTGGCCTTTTGGTGTCTTACTCAGGCTTTCTTTGCTCACCAGCTTCTTTCTGCCTCAGGGAGATCTGGCCATCAAATGATGGCCAGCACTTTTTTCAGCAGGACTCTCGGAGCTCTTTAGCATCAGGGGCCTCTTCTCCTTCTGGGGCTCCATGCACTGTCCTTAAATAGGAGGAACTCTGTTTCAGCTTAATTTGGGCTCCGCCCACTTAGCAGCTGAAAACAATGTCAGGCCAGATACTTTGTTTCTTCAAGTCCATTAAGTCTTTCCTGTTTTTCTGACAACCTTTTTTTGTCAGTCAATTAAGTCTTTCCTGTTTTTCTGACTTCAACCTTGTTTTTCAGTCCATTAAGTCTTTCCTGTTTTTCCTGACTTCAACCTTGTTTTTCAGTCCATTAAGTCTCCTGTTTGTTTCCTGTTTTTAGTCCACATTCTGATAATGATCTTCATGCCCTGAATTAAGAGACAGTATCAGAAACCCCTATATATTTTCTAACTCTAATTTATCTAACTCCCTACAGATGCCAACTCACATGATAAGTAGAAAATATCAATCAACATCAGATATTTTATCAGTAGTCATACAAATAAGAGAAAACTGTAATTGTATATTTTGAGCCTGAAATTAAAGAACTGTCTATCAAGATTGATATACCCAACAATGGTATCTCTCAAAATTTATAGTCAAATAAAAATATTTCAAGTCAAACACAAGATCCAACAGTTCATGATAAGTAACCAGTACTGCAGAAAATTCATTTTTGGGTTAATTAGAAAAAAAAACACCCAGTACCAACCCACTCTGGCATATCAAATCACTTCAAGACTAAGTGCCTCCTCTTTCACTAAGGCAAGACAAGGCAGCTCTGATAGGAAAACAGGATCCAGAGGGAAGAAACAGAGTCCAAGTCAGAGACAGCCCCTACTCCAATTGTGCCTGAGTTATTGGTGTTCAGTTCAGGAACTTCACTCCTGTGCTTATGAGTTCAAGGCTTTTCTCCACTTTCTCTTCTATTAGATTTAGTGTATCCAGTGTTATATTGAGGACTTTGATCCACTTGGTCTTAAGTTTTATGCATGATGATGAATATGGATTTATTTGCATTCTTCTTCAAGCGGATATCCAGTTAGACCAGCACCATTTGTTGAAAATGCTTTCTTTTTTCCATTGTATGGTTTGGCATCTTTATCAAAAATCAGATGACCATATGTGTTTGGGTTTATTTTGAGTCAATTCCTTTGATCAATCTGTCTGTTTTTATGCCAATACCATGTGGTTTTTATTACTACTGCTTTGTAGTAGTGAAAGACCCGGGGGAGGGAAGTTCCTCACCCGACGCTCAGAATATCACGGCTGCCCCAAAACTCGCAAGAGACCATCTTGATGCAGTTGCAAGAGGTTTATTTCCGGGGGGGGGGGGCTCAGTGCACTGAGGGTGCCACTCGTATCCCATGCAGGGGTAGGAGCCACGACCCCAATTAGGGGGAGAGTAAAGTATTTAAACTACAGCCCAAAGGGGTGAGGGGAAATACAAGTGGAAAGTACCAGCCCAGCCCATTGTTTACCACAACCCAAGGGGGCAGGGAAATACAGGTGGAATATACCAGCCCATTAGTTAGTCAGCAGGAAACATCCTACACCTGTTTTTCTCAGGAATGAATTTAATCTTACTTCACCATCGGGCTCAGCTATGTTCCGGGAACCACCTGGCGGCTGGCCTGGCTATACTGCCAACCTAGGGGGTCTTTTAATAATTTTCATTCTCTTCATTCCCCACTCCTTTTAGTCCGTTGTTCTAATCTTAGAACCTATATATCTGTTTCATTGTATTTATTATTATCTTGTCCCCATACCCCTTGATATTGTTGTTTCAGCATTAAAATCTGTATGGCACTTACTCTTAACTGATGGAAGTACTGAGGGGCCTGCACTAGGGCAGCTGTTCCAGTGCCACACCTGATCCTAAAATTACAGCTAAAATCAGGGAAATAGACTCTCTCTTAAATTGCTTAGGGTGGAAATCAAACTCGTCCACAAAGTGGACGAGTGGGGAGATAGAGTACTCTAGGCATAAGCTGTACTAACATATAATAATCTTTGGTATCATTAAACATATTAGTTCCAACACAGGGAGTTAATCCTGTGTTGCAGGCCCACCATCTATCTATGCCAGGATATAAATATCTGGTATCAGAAGTCTTTGGAGACCTCAGGGTCTCATTGCATAAGTGTTTATAGGCAGCAGGTGGGTTTCCTAAACAATTCCTTTTCCCTGATACTTCAGTTAGGGTCAGTTTGTTCTTTTTACATCATGAGCAGGCATCATGGTTGGTGGTGTTATTAAAAGTACCCAACGAGGTGATGCCCTCATAGTAAGGGAGTCCAGAAGTTAAACAGAGCCAACATCCTCCTCACTGCCTAGCTGCACTCCTGTCCCTACCTTTCCTTGGGCAGATGTAAAAAATCTTGTTGAGCCAGCCCACAGCGTCCCTCTGGCCTCCCACACCGAACTTTGTTCCTAGCTCTTTAGGGTGTCTTCATCGAGGGTCTCTCAGGGAGGTTCTGGGGGTCTGCCTCAGGAATATCTCACGGTTCCAGGCCTGCAGCTAGCTGGCAGAAGTCAGGAAAGGGAGGGGGATACCTTAGAGATTGACCAGAAGACTTTCTCAGTTTGGAAATCTACCTGCCAAGTAAGTTTTTGAGGGGCATGGGGGTTGTCATTCCCCATCTGGAGAGCACCTGCAATGCAGGTGTATCTTAAGAGAGTCTACAGTCTTTTTTTTTTTTTATCTTCACTCATCCTTAGGAGGTTCAGGAGCTTCTTTACGTGTGAGTCGTGGATCCAAGCAGAGATGTCCTCTACCTTCATTGCGGTGGGGGTAGTCGAGAGCACCAGGTATGGTCCCTTCCAGTGAGGCTCAAGGTTCCCAGCTCGATGGCGTGGTTTCTCCAACCTGGAACTGATGAGGCACGCTCAGGTCTCCAGCTTCATAAGCCTCCCTGAGCTGCTCACAGGCCTCATGCGGAACTACTTCAAGGGCTTTCATGCAGGTGAACAAGGGGTTAGAAAGGACAATATCAGGATCGAATATTCTTCCTGCCTTATTAAGAGAGGAGGCCTCCCACAGAGAATCTCAAAAGGTGTCAGCTTAAACCGTCCCCAGGGTGTTCCTGACCCTGAACAAGGCAAAAGGAAGGAGGGCTGTCCAGTCCCCCCACCGGTCTCTAAAGCTAATTTAGTCAAGGTCTCTTTTAGAGTTCTATTTATCCTTTTTACCTGTCCTGAACTTTGGAGATGGTAGGCACAATGTAATTTTTATTTAATCCCCAGTTGAGTGGCCAGTCCCTGACTTTCCTGGGCAACGAAAGAGGGTCCATTATCAGACCCAATTACCTTGGGTATTCCAAACCTCGGAAAAATTTCTTTAAGAATCTTCTTGGCCACTGTATTGGCAGTCTCAGTCCTTGTAGGGAAGGCCTCTACCCACCTTGAAAATGTATCTATGAAAACTAAAAGATATTTGTTTCCATATTTAGCCGGTTTAATTTCTGTAAAATCCACTTCCCAATAGGCCCCCGGTCGATCTCCCCTGAGTCTTTTTCCCATGTTATACATGGAAGGTCTGGCATTAGTCAGAGCACAGGCTTTGCAGTTTCTGACTATTTCTGTTGTTAAGTCAGAAAGTCCAATTACATAATCGTCAGGGGACCTTACCACATCTTGTAGTTTCTTTTCTCCTAGGTGAGTCAGACGGTGTAAATTGGTGACATACTCGCATCCTTCTTCTGAGGCAGGACTCGTTTACCATCCTCTGTTTTAACCATACCACAAGGTGATTCCCCAGCTGACCCTTCAACCACGAAGCTGTTTCTTCTGCCAGGATGTCAGGGCAGTGGTCATCCGCCTCAGGTAGTAGAGTAGCAGGATTCAGGACAGCCGGAGGAAGGGGGGCAAATATCACCCTCTCAGTCAATAATAGGCTGTGGTAGTGGGTCATTTCAGCATCCACCGGTCAGGGGGCTGCTGGATGATGTTCTCAAGGGCATGGGGTGCCATCACTGTAATCTGCTGTCCCAAAGTCAGTTTATCAGCAGCATCTTTGACAAGTAAAGCCACAGCCGCAATAGCTTTCAGGCATGTGGGCCATCCGCTTGCAACAGGATCCAGTTTCTTAGATAAGCAGGCCATCTGCTTCTTCCAAGGTCCTAAAGTCTGAGTAAGAACACCTCTGGCAACCCCTGCCCTTTCATCCGCATATAGAGTGAAAGGCTTGGTTAAATCCCGTAGGGCTAAAGCTGGTGCCGTTAACAAGGCCTTTTTGACATCTTTAAAGGCCTTCTGATGTTCAGAGGTCCAGGTGAACCCTCCTCCCTCCTTGATGAGGGGGAATAAGGGGGCTGCCAGTGTAGCGAAACCCGGAATCCATAGTCTACAAAAACCAGCAGTGCCTAGGAATTTTCTTACCTGGCGCGGGGTGGTCGGGACAGGAATCTGGGTGACAGTCTTTTTCCTGGCTTCTGTCAGCCATCACTTTCCATCTCTCAGGGTGTATCCCATATAGGTGACCTCAGTTTTGCATGACTGAGCCTTCTTAGCAGAAGCCCGATACCCCACCTAACCAAGTTCCATCAGCAGCCTCTTAGTTCCTTGGAGACATTCAGGTTTAGTTGATGCTGCCAAGAGTAAATCATCAACGTACTGTAACAATGTTAGCTGAGGATTTTCAGCTCTGAAGGAGGCCAGATCCCGATGAAGAGCCTCATCAAAGAGGGTAGGGGAGTTTTTGAATCCTTGTGGCAATCTAGTCCAAGTTAACTGTCCCACCAGTCCAGTGTCAGGATCTCTCCATTCGAAGGCAAAGATGGGTTGGCTGTCAAGGATGTAACTTCAAGCAGAAAAAAGCATCTTTTAAATCTAGGACAGTGTACCAATTCCTCTCTGGTGGAAGCGAACTAAGAAGGATGTAAGGGTTGGGCACAGTTGGATGAATATCCTGAACTCTCTTACTGACCTCTCTTAAATCTTGGACTGTCCTGTAATCATTAGTGCCTGGCTTCTTTACCGGTAACAGGGGGGTGTTCCATGGTGACTGGCAGGGAACCAAGATGCCCTGTTGTAACAGTCTGTGAATGTGAGGTCTGATCCCCTCCCTGGCTTCACGACTCATTGGGTACTGCCTTACCCCAATAGGGGAGGCACTGGTCTTCATCCCCACTACTATGGGACGAACTCTTTCTGCCATCCCCATACCTCCGGTCTCAGCCCAGCCCTTTGGGAATTCTGTCAACCAGTCACTGATATCCAGGGCCTCTTGTTGCCCAAGAGGTTCGTGGAGCCGATATTTTTTTTCAAGTTTTAAAGCCAGTATCATAGAAGTAGGGGTTCCCCACATCACCTCTGGCCCTTCCTTAGCAAACTGAATCTGTGCCTTCAGCTTGGTTAACAAGTCTCTTCCCAACAAAGGCATAGGACACTCAGGAATTACCAGAAAAGAATGGGACACCTGTCCTTTTCCTAGGTCAACAGTTCACGTTGTGGTCCAAGGATATTGTTTTTGCCCAGTTGTCCCTACAACTATAGTCTTTTTGTTTTTTAGTTTTCCCAATGGTTGTTTCAGAACCAAATATTCTGCTCCAGTATCCACCAGGAGTTTACAGGGGTCCCCTCCACGTTCAGGGTTACCCTAGGCTCAGGGAGGGGGTCCGAGCCCTGTCGCCCCTAATCATCTTCTTCAAGAGTCAGGGCCTTAGGGGTCCTGCCCTTCTTCTTTGGGCAATCTCGAGCCCAATGTTCTTTTTATTTACAGTAAGCACACTGATCTTTTTCCAACCGGCGTCTCTGTTCTCCACTTTCACTCAGTCTAGGTTTTCTGTTGCCCAGGTTCCCTGTCTATCTAGGCTCTCCTCTTTCCCTTTCTCTATCTACAACTGCAGCCAGTATCCTAGTCAAGTTTCTTTCTTGTTTGCGATCCCGCCTATCCTCTCTTTCTTCTCTCTCTCTCTCTCTTTTCTCTTTCCTGTTTTTCTTCCTCAGTCTCTCTCTTATGGTACACTTTCTCTGCCTCTCTAACAAGATTCCTATAAAGGCCATAGCCACAGCTGCTCACTGCCCCTCATAGGTTGGGTCAAAGGGAATGTATCGCCTGTAGGCTTCCATCAACCTCTCAAGGAATACGGACGGTGGCTCAAGAGGATCCTGAAGTACTTCTCTTACCTTGGCAAAATTGGTGGGGCACTGAGCGCACCTCTGAGACCTGCCACTAGAGTCTGGCAGAAAAACTGTCGGGCCGCTCCCTTACTGCAGCCGTGTTGAAGTCCCAATCTGGTCGATCAAGGGGGAACCCAGCATCGATCTCATTTGGGATGGTAGTGGGGGTCCCATTGTCTCCAGGGACATTCTTCTGTGCCTCCAAGAGAATTCTCTCCCTCTCCTCTGTAGTAAAGAGAACCTGTAAAAGCTGCTGGCAATCATCCCAGGTAGGTTGGTGAGAAAACATCAGGGATTCCATCAAACCTGTAAGACTAGCAGGGTTATTAGAGAAAGACGGGTGGTTAGTTTTCCAATTATATAAATCAGCCGAGGAGAAAGGCCAATATTGTAAGGGTTGAAAAGCTGGTGGGTCCACGGGGCCCGACCGTTCGGAGGTGTAGAGCCACAGTAGAATCAGGTCCCTCTGGGCTCAACCCTCTCCAGCTCCGAGTACGAGTTTCTGGCCCTCCCCCCTCTGCTTCTTGTAGTTCCAGGCTCGGGCCGGAGCCGGGGCTGGCATGGGGACGCCTGTGGTGGCTGGGGGTAGGGGGGTGGCCACGGCGGGCTCGGCCACTCAGGTGGCTCCTCCATCTCAGGATAGATCTTAGGTGGAGCCAAAGGTGTTTCTGAAGCTGGCTTTTGTTTTAATTTAGGCTCTGTGCCATGGAGAGCCAGGGCTCGGGAGCCTGGCTTCCTTCCTCTCACCCAAGGTTTTACCCATGGGGGTGGGTTCTGGACCAGGTCTTGCCAAACAGTAATGTATGGCTGTTGATCGGGATGAGACCCTTGTCCTTCCTTAAAGACAATAGCTTTTACCTCAAAAATAATGGTCCAGTCGAAAGTCCCTTCGGGTGGCCAACTGAAGTCAAAAGTAGGCCACTCTGAAGCACAAAAAGTCTGGCATGGTCTCTTTTTAACCTCAACTGACAAATTATGAGCCCTAGTTCTAACTTCAGTCCAATGATCCAGTGTCAAACTTAGAAGAGTCGTTACAGTCACAAGTAACACAAAACGTAAACACAAGATACACAGAAAAACACTATGAAAAATCCTTCTCGATCTCAAATGCTGGCACCACTCCAGAGAAACAGATGGCCAGGAGGTCTCTCACGTCCTCTCTCTCAAGAGGACCACTGTATTCTCCCTGGCACCCAGATAAACAGACGGCTGGGAGGTCTCTCGCATCCCTTCTCTCAAGAGGACCACTGAATCCTCCCCAGCACCCAGATGGGACCCTCCCAGGCGTCCCTGGGGTCCTTGTCCTCCTGGGATGTCTCCCAGGGCTACAGCCGCTGATCCACTAGCATGTCTGCCTGATCACCCATCCGTCTCCTCACGAGACAGAAACGGCTGTCAAACCGAAAACAAACTTCGCGAAGTCAACTTTCACCTTTTGTGCAAACCATAAAACAGAACCAGACAACAGAGACAAATTCAGGACATAGAGACAGAAATCTCACAAACCAGACAACACAAATAGGCCCAAGACACAGAAATCTCACCTCCAAGTGGGTTCTTGTGGAGATTGGGATGGCCGCAATTTCCCAGCCAATGCACCAAATGAAAGACCTGGGGGAGGGAAGTTCCTCACCCGGCGCTCAGGATATCACGGCCGCCCCAAAACTCGCAAGAGACCATCTTGATGCAATTGCAAGAGGTTTATTTCGGGGGGGGGGCTCAGTGCACTGAGGGCGCCACTCGTATCCCACGCAGGGGTAGGGGCCGCGATCGCAATTTGGGGGAGAGTAAAGTATTTAAACTACAGCCCAAAGGGGTGAGGGGAAATACAAGTGAAAAGTACCAGCCCAGCCCATTGTTTACCACAACCCAAGGGGGCAGGGAAATACAGGTGGAATGTACCAGCCCATTAGTTAGTCAGCAGGAAACATCCTACACCTGTTTTTCTCAGGAATGAATTTAATCTTACTTCACCATCGGGGTCAGCTAAGTTCCAGGAACCACCTGGCGGCTGGCCTGGCTCTACTGCTGACTTAGGGGGTCTTTTAATAATTTTCATTTCCTTCAGTAGAACTGGAAGTCAGGAATGGTGATATTCTTTTATTGTGCTTTTATTATTCTTTTATTGTAAAGGACTGCATTCACTATCCTGGGCTTTGTATTTTTCCATATGTACTTGAGAATTATTCTTTCAAGGTCTGTAAAGGATTGTATTGGGATTTTGATGGGAATTACATTGAATCTGTAGATTACTTTTTGTAACATGGTAGTTTTACTATGTTAATCCTATAGATCCATGTGCATGAGAGATTTTTGCACTAATGGTATCTTCTTTAATTTCTTTGTTCAGAAACTTGAAGTTCTTGTCATACAGGTCTTCACTTGCTTTGTTAGGGTTACATCTAGATATTTTATATAGTTTGGGGCTATTGTAAAGGGTGCTACTTTCCTAATTTCTTTCTCAGCCCATCTATTGTTTGTATAAAGGAGGTCTACTGTTTTTTTTTTTTTGTTTTTTTTTTTTTAGCTAATTTTGTATCCGGCCATTTTGCTGAAGGTGTTTATCAACTGTAAGGGTTCTCTGGTAGAATTTTGGATTCTATTATATATTCTACTACATCATCTGTAGATAGGGATACTTTAACTTCATTCTTCTCAATTAGTATCACCTTGGCACCTTGGTGTCCTTTAGTTGTCTTACTGCTCTAGCTAGAACTTGAAATATAATACTGAAGAGATATGGAGAGAGTAGAGAGCCTTGTCTTGTTCCTGATTTTAGTGGAATTCCTTCAATTTCCTCTCCATTTAATTTGAGGTAGGATATTGGCTTGTAGTATATTCCCTTTATTATGTTTACGTATGGGCCTTGTATACCTGATCTCTCTAAGACTTTTACCATGAACACGTATTAAATTTTGTCAAAGACTTCTTCAGCATCTAATGATATGATCATGTGTTTTTTTTTTTCTTTCAACTTGTTTGTATGATGAATTACATTGATGGATTTTCATGTTAATCCATCCCTGCATCCCTGGGATGAAGCCTACTTAATCATGGTAGATCTTTTTTCGATGTTCTTGGACTTTGTTTGCCAATATTTTATTGAGTATTTTTGCATCAATGCTCATGAGGGAAATTGTTCTGAAATATTCTTTGTTTGTTGTGTCTTTGTGTGATTTAGGTATCAGGGTGAGTGTGGGTTCATTGAGTGTGTTTGACAATGTTCTTTCTTTTTCTATTTTGTGGAATAGTTTGAGGAACATTGGTATTAGCTCTTATTTGAATGTTAAAATTCTGCACTAAAACCATCTGGCCCAAGACATTTTTGGTTGGAAGATTTATGATGACTACCTATATATCCTTAGGAGATATGGGACTCTTTAAATGGTTTACCTGCTCCTGATTTAACTTTAGTAAGTAGAATCTATCAAGAAAACCATCCATTTTATTTAGATTGCCCAATTTTGTGGAATACAGGCTTTGAAGTAGGATCTTATGATTCTTTGGATTTCCTCAGTGTCTGTTGCTCTGTCCCCCTTTTCATTCCTGATTTTGTTAATTTGCATACTATCTCTTTGCCTTTTAGTTAGTTTGGCTAAGGGTTTATCTGTCTTGTTGATTTTCTCAAAGAACCAAATCTTGGTTTCATTGAATCTTTCTATTATTCTTTTTGTTTCTAATTTATTTTTTCAGCCCTGAGTGTGATTATTTCCTGCCATCTACTTCTCTTCGGTGTTTTTGCTTCTTTTTGTTCCAGAATTTTTAGAAGTGTTTTTAATTTGTTCATTTGAGATCACTCCAATTTCTTTATGAAGGTGCTTAGTGCTATGATCTTTCCTCTTAACACTGATTTCATCGTGACCCATAAGTTTGTTTATGTTGTGCCTTCATTTTCATTAAATTCTAGAAAGTCTTTCCTTTTTGTTCTTTATGTCTTCTCTAACCCAGTCGTGATTCAATTATCTATTATGTATTCTAAATGTTAATTGCTCTGAGAGACCTGTTTGGCATACACCAAGTAATGCTGTTACCTTATCTTCTAATAATTGTCTCTGATTGGCTTTAATAAAATCTGAGACCTGAGATTGGGCAAAGAGAAAGGTAGGCAGGACTAAGCGGTGTAGGCTTTTGAAGCAGGGAGGCTCATGGGAAAAATAAAAAGCCAAGGGAGGAAGGAGGAGACACACAATGGAGTAAATGGAAGATCATTCCATGTGGCCAAAAACAGGTGCCTAGTGTCGAGAATAACAGTACAAAGGGACATATGTATATGTTATGGGGTTTTATTTGGGGAATAGAATAAGCTAGCTTAGATGAGCCAAGATTACACAATCCACGCTAAGGCTTGTAAAGATCCATCAAGTACCTAAGTGATTATTTATAGTGGTGGGTTAAGGATTAACACCGCCAACCAATTAACTAAATATAGATATTGGTAATAATTTAATTATTTACTTCTACACAGTGGTCATTGAATAGAGAGATGTTCTTTTTCCATGAGTTTGTAGACTTTCTGTTTTGTGTGTGTGTGTGTGTGTGTGTGTGTGTGTGTGTGTGTGTGTGTTGTTATTAAAGTCCATCTTTAATCCATAGTTATCTGACAAGATACAAGGGGTTATTTTGATATTATTGTATCTGTTGAGGCTTGCTTTGTGACCAAGTACATGGTCAATTTTGGAAAAAGATTTGTGATATGTTGAGAAGAAGGTGTATTCCTTTGTGTTTGGGTAAAATATTCTGTAGATATCTGTTTGGTCCATCTGATTCATGATGTCTGTTAGTTTCATTATGTTTCTGTTTAGTTTCTGTCTTGATGATCTGTACATTGGTAAGAGTGGGGTATTGAAGTTTCCCACTATGAATGTGTGGGAATCGATGTGTGACTTAAGTTTTAATAATATTTCTTTTACAAATGAAGTTGCCCGTGCATTTGGGGCATACAAGTTCATAACTGAGATGTCATCTGGGTGGACTTTTCCTTTGATGACCATGAAGTGTCCTTCCTCATTTCTTTTGATTAATTTTGGTTGAAAGTCTATTTTATTAAAAACAAGAATGGGTACTCAAGCTTGGTTCTTGTGTCATTTACTTGCAAAATCTTTATCCATCTCTTCACTCTGAGATAATCTCTATCTATATTGCTCAGATGTGTTTCTGGTATGCAGCAGAATGGTGGAGCCTGTTTTCAAATCTGTTCTCTTAGCCTGCCTTTTTATTGGGGAATTGAGTCCATTGATGTTGTAGTGACTAAATATTGCTAATTCCTGTTATTTTGATATTGGTGGTGGTAGTGTGTGTGTGTGTGTGTGTGTGTTTTCACCTTGTTTTCGGTTTGGGGTTATTTATTCCCTGTGTTTTTCTGGGTGTAGTTAGCCTCCTTGGGTTGGAGTTTTCCTTCTAGTGTCTTTTCTAGGGCTGGGTTTGTGGACAGATATTAAACTTGGTTTTATCATGGAATATGTTGTTTTCTTCATCTATAGTGATTAAATTTTGCTGGGTGTAGTAGTTTTGGCTGACATCTGCGGTCTCCTCAGGTCTGCAAGATATCTGCCTAGGTCGTTCTGGCTTTTAGAGTCTATGATTAGAAGTCCGATAAAATTCTTATAGGTCTGCCTTTATATGATACTTGGCCTTTTTCCTTTGCAGCTTTTAAGATTCTCCCTTTGTTCTGTACATGCAGAAAAATATCTCTAAATTATTTATTAGTATTTATATTAGAGTTCATTGGTTGGCAGCTGTTAATAATTAACCAGACATTATAAATGAGTACACACAGACAACATGTGGATTTTAAAAAGCCTATGCCTGAGTTGTGCAATACTAGCCCATCTAAGCTATCTCATAATTCTATTACCCAAATATGACCCCATATATACATACGTCCCCTTGGACTGCTATTCTCCACACCATGCAGATGTTCCTAGCCATGTGGAGTGAGGTCCTTTTTATAACCCATGGTGTGTGTCCTCCTTCTTCCCGTTCCTGGTTGTACTGAATTAATTCTCTGTCTAAAGTGCAGGCTTCCTGTTCTAATCTCAGAAGTCCCACCTTTCTCTGTCTTTGCCCAATCTCAGCAAGCTGTTTGAAGTTGTTCTTGATTCAGATTTAAAAAAAAAAAAAAAAACAACTATTGAAGGAGTCTATGAGGCTGGATCATTTGGGTTACTTATTTTGTCTTCTTTGGACTCTGGTCCTGTTGTTCTGAAAATATATAATTTCTAACAAGAAACCTATAATTCTGCAATTACCAAAATGCTTTGGATGTGCAGGATGCACAAATCAATTAAGGAATATTTTCTGTTCTTTGAACAGAAGAAAGACATTTGTAAGTCTCCATTCATGCCATATAAAATGAAGACATGTGACAGTATTACATATATATATATGCTATATGTAAAATCTATTTTAAATTGAAAATACAGCATACAACTGTATGGAGTTTAAGTATTCTCCTCTACAGTTAACGTACATTTATTAATTGATTAAAACAGAATTATTTTGTATTTTTCTGGATTTTTGTAAATTAGGTTGGTTTCAAACTAAAAATGAACCTATCTGTCTCTGTCTTTGTCTCCCATGTTTTGGGAATCAAAGGTTTGCATTTTTACATTTTTTTCTTTCATTTTCTCCTTTCTTTGGAGATTTAATTTCTATGTGGATCTATTTATCCTTATTGAGATAAGATTTCTCTTCATAGCTTGGGCTGTCTTGGATTACTCTGTAGAGCTCTGTAGATTAGATTGGTTTCAAACACACAAGGAACCTGTTTTCTCCTCTTCTCCCAAGATTTGAGATCAAGGTATGAACTTAAATAATTGAATTACCCTTATTAAGCAATAACATTAATTAAACAATTTTGGTATGCTATTTTATGTTAGCTCTTCTTAACTGTTGGCTGCGGTAGGCATGCAGTTTGCATGTTCTACCCCAGCCTAACTCTGGGTCCTTACATTGATTAACAAAATCTCTCTCTCTCTCTCTCTCTCTCTCTCTCTCTCTCTCTCTCTCTCTCTTTCGAGACAGGATTTCTCTGTGTATCCTTGTCCTGGACTCACTTTGTAGACCAGGCTAGCCTTAAACTCACAGAGATCAGCCTGCTCCTGCCTCCCAAGTGCTGGGATTAAAGGCATGGACCACCATACCCAGCAATTAACATATCTCTTTTAGGGGCAAAATATCTCTTGAAACCAGTTCTTCAGTGGGAGCCCCACACCTAAGGAGACTGGCTTGTGACCCCTTTCTCTTTATGTAAATTTAAGATTATGTGTATTTATCTATTAGATCAGTAAGGATATTATTAAACTTAACATCAAAGGAAAAATGTGTCATTTTTATTCTAGACTATGTTTGAAAGGAATGAAAATTTTAGAGACCCCCTTGGCAGGCAGTGAAGCCAGGCCCGCCAGGTTCCAGGAACTTAGCTGATCCTAAAAAGGGTGGAACCAAGAATAAAGGTCAATCGAATCATGGGCCCTGGGTTTCAGGAACTGGCTGACCACAAAGTACATAGTGAAATAAGATTAGATTCATTCCTGAGAAAAACAAGTATAGGGTGTGTTTCCTGCTAATTAACTAGAGAATGAGCTGGTACTTTCCACTTGTGATTTCTTCCACCTCCTTAATCTGTGGTGCTCCTCTATAAAATCTTTACTCTTAGACAACTGGGGGTCGCTGCTCCTCTACCCCTGTGTGGGATATGAGTTGCGCCCTCAGTGCACTGACTGCCCCCCCGAAATAAACCTCTTGCGATTGCATCAAAATGGTCTCTTGCGAGTTTTGGGGCGGCCGTGATATCCCGAGCGTCGGGTGAGGAACTTCCCTCCCCCGGGTCTTTCAATCTTTAGTAAGCAGCATTAACTTATCAGCCGGGTTCCCACCCTCCCTTCGTTCTTTAAACCAGGCTTGTCTAGAATCTAGAGACCTGCCTGTTTCTTCCCCTAGTGTGGTGGGATTAAGGGATTAAGGGTATGTTCCAGTACTACCCACCTCAAATATTTCACTTAAATCCCAGATAATGGTAATGCTGTAAGCCAGAGAGCAACTTTGAACTGTAGTGACAATTCAAAATCTGCTCAAAATCTTCAAAAATCTCTTACATTTTAGCAATGCCAAACCAGAAAAATATCCTTTCTACCTCCTGACATAGGAAAATCAAAGACATCTAAACAAAAATCAAGCAAAGAAACAACATTCTAAAAGTCTTGGCATGTCTAACCATGCCATCTCATGCTGCAATTAAAGCTTTGTTCATTATTCCTTGGAATCTAGTTTTGGCTGCATTTCACTGGTGGGCCAATACCAGAAACTCCTGACAAGCACCTACTACCCAGGAAGCGATTAGCTCCAGCTGCCATCAATTTTATATTATCTATCGGGAAGGGCCTCCTTCCTTCCCACATTACCATTGTTGGCAATTTAGCATTCCATCTGTAAATTCTTTCCTTTAAGACTATCCTGATCTGAACTTTCTCAAAAAAAGATACCCAGAACCACAATTGTCAGGGTAAAAATCATTTGCATGCTAAAAGGAACAAACTCAATTGGAATCCAAAAGAATTGAGGCATAATGAATTTCTCCATTTTTAATCTAGGTGATTAATTCTGCTCTCAAGTTCTGTTTAGAATGCTGCCAGTTTTTAAGTACATAAGGAGAGCTAATCTTTCCATCTTTGCTGCAAGGCAGTGCTTTTGTTAAGGGAGCCACTCCTTTGAAATGCATTTGGCTTTGGTTCCCAGATCTTTGGCTAGCAAACCAGCTTTCACCCGGGGCCTTCTCACACTATACGCATGGATTCTAACTGTCGTAGTTAGGAATCATATGTAGAAAAAGAATTAATTAATTATGTTGGGCATCATTCGTAGAAATAATTAAATTGTTTAACAGTATTTAGATTATTAATTGATTTGCTGGTTGTTAATCTTTAAGCAGTCATTATAAAAGGGCACACAGAGATCACAATTGTCAGGGTAAAATCATTTGCATGCTAAAAGGAAAAAACTCAAATGGAATCCAGAAGTATTGAGGCATTATGAATTCCCTTTCACCCGGGCTTTCTCAAACTTTAAGCATGGATTCTAATTACCCCACGTTTTGGGCACCATATGTTAAAAAAAGAAAAGAAAGGCTAATAAGTTATTTAACCTGTATTTAAATTATCAGTAATTGGTCAGGCATAATTTAATTAATTTTTTTCTACATGTACATTCGTTGTTTTCATTATTATATAAAAGGAGGAATTTCTTTTCTTTTCTTCTTATTCTTTTTTTTTTTTTCAATCCATTTGGTGCTCTGTAAGCTTCTTGTATGTTTATAGGCTTTTGGGAAGATTTCTCCTAAGATTTTGTTGAAAGAAATTTCTGGGACTTAGAACTGGGAGTCTTGCCCTCCTTCTATTCCTATTATTCCTAGGTTTTGTCTTTTCATATTGCCCCACATTTCTTGAATGGTTTGTGTCAGGAACTTTTTAGATTTAACATTTTTTTTTGACCATAGTATAGATTTTTTTCTTCTGTATCTTTTAGGACTGAGATTCTCTCTTCCATCTCTTGTATTCTCTTGGTGATACTTTTGTCTTTAGTTCCTGTTCTCTTCCCTAGGTTTTCTATCTCCAGGATTCCCTTAGTTTGTCTTTTCTCTATTGCTTCTATTTCCATTTTCAGGCCTTGGACAATTTCATAATGAAATATAATCAAACAAGTGAAGAGAATGAATAAAATAAATTTCAGAAGGTGCCATATTGCCTTAGCTCTTGTGGATTGTGTTCTTAAATTGGCCTTTAGCCTTATGGTTGTCCCTGGGTGCTCCTGGATTTTCTTTGTTTACGAATCCTGGCTATTCTTGTGCAGTAGATGTGAGTTTTCCTGGTACAATAGGACTGGTGGAGGCCAGTAGAGCAGTGTCTAGACAATGGAGCTTAGTGGGACAACATAAAGCTCAGGGAAGCTGTGTATGTTCCAGGGGACTCTAGATATTCCTGGTGTAACTGGACTTTTGGAGGTTGGTGGAGTGGTGGTCTGACAATTAGGCTAGATGTTTCTGGTGTGCCAGACCTGGATATTCCTGCTGTATATGATCTACTGACCTCTGGTCAAGCAGGATCTGAGCAATGGCACCTGGGGAACAGTACTCAGCTAAGAGCAGCTGGACATGCCTCAGGGCACAGGGCAGAGACAAGATTTGTTAGGGGAGGGGAGAGAAGGGATTGAACCTGGATATTCCTGAAGTTGCAGGCCTGGTAACTTCAAGTGGAACCAGTTTTGACAACGGCACTCCATGGACAGGACTCAGCTCAGGGAAGCTGATCATGCCACAGGGCACTGGGTGGACAGGGGATTTGAATGAGGTAGGGAGATATCTCACCTGAATATTTCTGATGTAGCAGGCCTGGTCATATCTGTTAGAGGAGGGATTGTATAATGGTGCTCAGGGTACAGCAAGCAGCTCATGGTCTGGGCAACTACACTTGGGGGATATCATGAAGCTCAGGAAATCTGGGTTTGCACCAGGGTACTGGGTAGTCAGGGAGATATCTAAACTTGATGTTTCTGGTATATCAGGCCTGGTGACCACTGCTGATGCAGGGTCTGGACAATTGCAGAAAATTTTTAACAATACTACAAAAAGAAACAATTGCATATACTACTGGAGAAGGTCGGAAAAAGCAACAACCAAACCAACCAGAACAGTAACAGATCTTAAAAAATAACATTGTTTTATCCATAATAACCCTATATCCAAATTACCTCAATGCAACAATTAAAAGTCACAGACACTTACCAACTATAGTAAAAAATCAGGGATAAACCATCCATTGTCTCTAAGACATTTAGATAGCAGAGTGATCCAACAACTGAGATACAAAAGAAATTTTTAAAAAATCAACATACAAAGCAAAAGGATATTTTGGCAATGGTGTAGTCATTCTTATATCTGATAAGACAGACTTCAAACCAAAATGTCAGAAGAGATAAGGAGGAAAACAAAATGTTAATAAGGAAAACACTCCATCACCATGATATGAAAACTGTAAACATTTAAACACCAGTATTGAGATTTCTAGTTTCACAAAACAAACAGTAGAAGTCATAAAGTTCATGCATGTATTGTTACAGTAATTTGTTAACCTTCCTTTAATATTTAGGTAAGTCTTTGGAACTAAAAGCAAGAGAATGAAATTTCATAGATAAATCAGAGCAATGTAGTATATTATATTTAATAGGTATCTATAGAATTCCCACTCAACAGAACAGGATTTCACATTATTATTTATGATATAGAATGTTCTCTAAAATTGATCAAATTATGAGTCACAAAAAGGCAAATACAAAATAATTAAAATATATCCTTGTATCTTAGACTATGATAGAATAATATTTGAAATAATCAGTAGAAAGAACCCAAGAAATACATAATTACAGATTGAATTTTGGAGTGTATCTCTTTGAATAATCCATAGAAGAAATTTAAATATTTCTCAAATCAAGTAAAAATGATGACTTAGTCTATGAGCAACTATAGAGTTAATCCAATGCAGGCCAAAAAAAAAAAAAAAGAAGATATGAATCCTCACAATTAAAAGTCATAGAGATTGCCAACAGCCTATCAGTGGTTTTCAAGACTGTGGAAAACAAGAAGGAAAAATCAAACACAATGTATTACCAGACATTAGAAAGAGTAAGACAAAAATTAATTAGAGACTGTGAAAACAATATATAGCCTCAGGTCCCAGGAAGGCTAGAAAAAAGATACTCAAGTGCCTGGCCCCATGCCCCACACCTGAGAATGAGTAAATATATGATGGAGAGATGGAGAAGATGGAGTATATGGTGGAAAGATGGAATAAGAAAGTGAAGCTGAATGGTTATTGCACTGCTGAGAGAGGTGGACCTGGAGATATGACAATGATAAGGACCAAACAGATATGAAGAATTGGGCAGTGAAACCACACCCTTGTTGACAAAGATATATATTAATAACTATAATCTGTTATATTAGGCCAGTGGAGAAGCCTGGGTTGGTGTGGCAGGAAGCCTGTAGGCCTCGTGGACCTGACTTGCTTTAGCAGGTAGCCTGACCTGTTCTAGGGATACGGCCCAGGACCAAAGACAGCCCCTATTCCCAATAATTAAATATATCAAGAGCTTTTAATGTTTCAACACTTAAGCCATAGTTGACTCTCTATTAGCTAATCTAAATTAACTAGTCTCAGTCTGCCATGTGGCTTGCTATACCTTCAGGGCTCACAGAGCTCATACCCTGACATCCTGCTGTTTCCAAGTCCTGGCAGGAAGAGAGGGCTTCCTCTGTGTCCTCCCTGGGTTCCTTAGTTAGTCCCAGTAAATCTCACCTTCCTATTCTCTCTCTGCCCAGCTAACTGGCCATCAGCGACTTTTATTATCCAATTTAAGAGTGTCTCAGAAAGGGTGGTACAATGAATGAAATGTTACCTGAGGTAATATTCTTAACTGGTGACCTAACTCCAGCCCTTAGATTGCTTTCTTGTTGCTCACTGTACTTTGCATTACTCTACATTTTAAAAGGGACTTACACAATACATATTACCAATTAAATTCTGGAAACACATTTATAGCAATATTTTTATTGCAGTTGAACGAATGTCTTCTTTTTGTATAAGAAACAAATAACGATGAGTGACCATGGATTCCAAGGATTTCTTAAACTATTATTTATGCAGTTGATATGGTATATGTTCCCCTAAAGCCCTGTTATGGTTTTGATAATTCAAAGAAATTTTTGAAGAATGTGATAAGAGGACAAGATTATTATGAGAGCATCTGTAAAAATATTTAAGCAAGTTTACTTTTTAAAATGTTTCTTCTCAGGCATGCTACTTGCTAGATTCAAGTCACTTCCTACAGATGGGCACATTCTCTTACATCTGGATTGGACCCAAAAGCATTATCTACGGGAAGACCTTACTGTTTTAATTGTACACTTATATTAGGCTTTGTGGAATCTGGGCAGCAAGATTAAATTGCATTTCTCAGTAGCTTCAAGGCTCTATATCTGTAATTAGAGGCTTCTGTTCTTTATTGCACTGATCAGTAATGCAGCTCTATTCATCACCAGAGTCTCAGCTAATTATCCTTGCTAATGATTTTTGTGGTGTAAAAAATCAACAGGACTCATTTGTGAAGATATTTTGCATTGAAATTATTGGATGGTATGACACCACAGTGAGCTGATAAGCTGTTGGTGGGATGTTGCTGTGGGAGATGATGACTCTTTCTCTATTGTGTTTGCTTTGATTGTGGAAAAGTTACAGAAGACTGAAAGTAATGTAATTTTTCCTTTACAAGATTATAATGCTCCAGGTGTGCAAGAAAGTAGAGAAGGAGTCAACCAGAATACAGGGAGAAAATTAAACTTCTGCATGCATGAACCAGAGGGGAGACTAAGTTATTTGCTATCCCACCTAAGACTTGATTTTAATATGATTCTTGTTTGATAAAGTGGTCTTCTAGCTAATCGTGTGTTTAAATTTAAATTCATCTGATGTGGAGGAAATTAATCCCATTGTGATTTTTGTCATTTTGAATTGTAAACAGGAGTTTCAGAAAAAGTTCTAAGTTTACAATAGATAAAATCTGATAATATTCAAGAATATTTCTCCTAAAAATGCTACTGTAAGTTATTAGAAGATATATTATTTTCAAAATAGAGCAAATGATTTTTAGGCTCAGTATATATGCAGAAATTACTGTTGAATGGAAACAATTTATGAATAAGATGAATGATGTTTAGAGGAAGTACAAGTCTTTAATAATTTTAATATAAGTCAATGTATTAGACTATATTGAATGATCTTCATCTTTCTTTTAAAGTGCTTCTTATCATAAGAAGTGATAATTTGAAACTACAAAGAGCAAAATGCCAAAATCAATGATACAATAAAGAGTGTCATTAATTAATCCTAAAACAGTACTGTATGATTCCATGATCAGTTTGTTTTCTTATTGTCCTTTCAAAAAAGCAGGTGTTTGGAGTTAGGGGAAAAAAATCTCACCAATAGTTGCTTTTACTGTTTAATAAAGATCTCTAATATTGAAAAAACATACACAGAAATCATAGATATAATTCTCTGCTTATTTTGTGGATTATATTTTAGTTATTTACAACATATTTACCTCCATTCTACACACTCCAAATCCTTCCATATACTCACCCCTATCCTTTCATGGCTTCTATTTCTTTAATTAATGACATATATATAATATATATATATAACAATGTTATATATACACTATATATATATATATATATCCATATTCATATCAATATATAATATATATATCCAAATATATTGAAAAATTAGGAATATACTCATGTACTTAAAATTACTTGTGTATATATGCTTTGGTATTAGATGGCCAACTTTGGGGTGTTTCTTAGAGAACACTATTTTACTTGCTCTAGGCATTCCTTAAATAGCCTATAGTTCCTTGTCTAGGGCTGAAGACTCATAAATTTCCCCCTCTCATGTTGACATGTTTATTGCTGTCATTGTTGTTCAGATCTTGAAGAGTAACATAATTTTATAAGACATTTGAAATGACAGAATTTCTTTCTTTTCAATTTTTAAAGTTCATTTGGTAATTACAATTTAAAATGAAAACATGGAACCCTATGAGGAATTATGTGGTATGATTTTTAGTCATATTTCAATAGGTCATTAAAAATCAGACTGCTAGACTCTCATATAAAGACTATCTTTTGAACAGTGAACAAATATTTTGATATCAATTAATTATGCTTAATCAAAAATATTTTCAGCATCACACAAAACACTGGAATCACCTTCGTTTGTCTGCCTATATTCATGTTTCAACCCATTTAATTGCCAATCACCTATCTGCCTACCACTATTACTGATTCCCCTATTATCTATTATACATATTATGATTCTTTCTCTGATTTATTATTATAAAGAGCAGTAACATTTTATTGAAAATAAGAAAGTCAGTAAGGTTAACCTAGGATCAGGAAATTCATGTGTTCTCTTTACTCTGTGCATACTTGCTAACTAAAGAAGTACACTGTGAAGGTGAGCTTTGAGGGTGTGCACAAATATCTCAGGCTTACCGACCACCTATAAAGGTGTCAGTAGATGTCTGGTTTAACTTGGGTAATCATATAAACCTGGATCCAGAAACTTGTCAGAACCAGATGACTTGTAAACAATAAGGTGACTTTTGAGACTGTCATCAGATACACAGTCAATTAAACAATAATATAATCCCCATAGAATTTTGTAACTATAAACTGAATCCAACCAAACAGTAAATGACAAGGAAATCAGAAAGAGTTCACTATCTATTAATACTTTCATCTCTTCAAATCTAGTTCACACATTTCTGTCAGTGTTTCCTATTACCTCTTATGCTTTTGCATTTTTAATCTATTGTAAATTGAAGGTTCAACTATGTACTACACATGTGGTTTTACTTTTCCCCCAGAGAACATTTATTTTTTATGACAATATTTCCCCAAGGTATTTTATACTATGTAAGTAGTGATATCAATTGTATTGTTTTGTACGTTTTTATGACCTAACCCTCTTTATTTATCAAAAAACATTTACAAATCAAAATTTTAATTTTGGGGGGAACAAAGAAGAGAAGGATATGACTTTCATATTGTCCAATACTTTTGAGGCATCGAGATGAAGGAGGATTTGGCTAATACATGAGAAGACTATAATGGCATGAGGCAACAGTAATAATGATCAAGAGGAGACCAAAGTTTAAAAATATATTTAAGTTAAATGTGAGAGTCCCTGTAGTAGGATGTAGATCAAAGAAAAGAAGAAACAAAACAACAAAAACAAACAAACAAACAAAAACATTTCAATGTCTAGCTATTATGGGTACTTAGGCAGGTTATATAACCTTTCTGGACTACAGTTAATTTATCTGTAGTACACAAGTATTGGCTTTACTAATCTCCAAAGTCCATTACATGTCTGAGATTGTGTAATTTGGGGCAAAAGAAAGGGTTCTGGAGACACAGAATGATAAATACTGTCAGTGTTCATTAAAGTGGAAACTAAGGGCAAAGAACAACATACAAACTTGAATGTACTTTTCTAATTAAATAATCCACTCTCTAATCCAAATGAAACTATAATTAGAAGAAAATAAGTTGTGATACATACAGATATAGATATATATAATATTGGATATTACTAATGGTGTGTGGAATATAATTATTTGAATATAATAATATACTTCACAGGAGTTAAAGATTTTATCTCAGGAGAGAGAGAGAAAAAGAGAGAGAGATGCAAAAACTGAAAAAGTATAAGGTTTGAGTTTTCAGTGGTACAGGCAAACCTTTCTCAATATAGTGCCCTGAAGGCAGGTTCTCCAAGAAAATACAAGTGATATGATGGTTTTCACAGTGGGTGTTTATCACTAAAGGAAAGAGCCTTTTCATGCTTAGCATATTGAAGACAGGAAGACAAGTGTTTCACATATTTCCCCTATTCAGAATTTATGAATTTGTTCACAGTCCTGTATTGTACATTCTAAAGATTGATTCTCTTCAGCACCCAGTATGATAATGATGTCAAGTCATCGAAGCTCTTACATATTTCTCATTTATCATTCAAATTATTCATATGTGAATAAGTTTAGAAGTTTCTTCACAGATTTTTCTAATAAAACCAATGTATGTACACAAACAAACCTGATATATTTTTTAAGAAATAAATAGTTATAAAATTAAAAATATTTTCTTATAAATAGTAAAGTGATAAAATTACAAAATGAAAATATGAAAGTAAAATGTTTTATTTCTTTTACTTACCTGACTATTATTTATCACATGCATTTTCCTGCTTAAGTCACAAGAAATTAGTGAAATCATAGTTAAACTCAGGAACACAATTTTCTAGATTTAGAACCATGTACACAAGGGAATAAATAATTAAACTATACAGCAACAACTTTTATAAATTTGTAGGTGGAGATGTTATTGAAGAATTCAGGTAAGGGCTCAGTACAGCTCATGTGTAACATGCACAATGTTCTGTTTTATTCCAATGTATCAATCAATCAATCCATCAATCAAATCAGCTACTCACAAAATAAAACTAAAGCATTATCTAAGATTGTGGAATGCTTCCTTTATGATAATTTTTCAGCAAAATTGTGTTTGGGAAACTCTTTAAACATGATAAATTTAAAGCAAGTATGACAACTATAAGTGATTTTATGTTAATCCTTGATATTAACATGTCTGTACTCTAAACATAGCCAAGTAATTGCAGAAGAATAATTTTTAAGAAAATACTGAAGTATCTTCTAGCTATTTATAAAGTTCATGTTTATGAATTCATGTTTATATAATATTCAAATTATATATTTATAATTTAATAACATAAATATTATTATTCCTGTCTTAACATTAAATTTTATTTTTCAAAATTATTTTTAGATAACATAAAGAAATAGTATGAATCTTTATTGATATGTACACCTAATTGAAATGTCCTTTCACAAATATAATGAGTTCTATGTAATAAGTGGTAAAAATCATGAGATAGTATAACATTAAATTAGCATAAATCTACCCTATCAATAAAACAAAATATTAGATGGAGTAAATAAATTTAAATAATTTGCTTATTTTAACTCATCAGGAAAAATTGTAAATAAAATAAATGTGCTATAGATCAAATTTTGTGTGTGTGTGTGTGGAATTGTTTCTATCAAATACCTTTTCTAAATATTATATTATCTTGTTTTCCATCCTATGATTCATTAAAATCCTATTTGTTAGAAATCTAAGTGAAAGAAGTGATTACAAATATCCTGTGATCACTTATAAAATAAAATATGAATAAATTAGGGTATGTTAAAGAAAATCAATCTAAGTTGCTTTAATCTATTTTATATTATGAAAAAATATAAATAGGATACATTTTAGAAAGTACTATAATATATTATTTTTATTTTATTTTATTTATTATCATTTTGTGTATGTCTGTGTGTATGTATATGTGTGAAAGGGGAGGCACATCTGTGCCTCCTCATATCTTTGGAGGTCAAGAGACAATTTGCTCTTCTCCTTCCTGTGGGTTCTGGGGATTAAACTCTGGTGGTTAGACTTGTGTGGCAAGCATTTTTACCTGCTGAGTTATCTCAGTCCAACAATGTATGATTTGGGGACATTATAAGTGAACTATGCATTTAATGGCAAAGAAGAATGTTAAGAACAGTTATTTAAAAATAAAAGGCTCAGAATGTCTTGTTGAACTTTACTACCATCTCTGTTTATTTAAAAATTTTGTTATGAAAATGCCACATGGAACCTTAATATCTCTCAACCCAATTGAAAATATGAATATAGGGGGATCCAAGATGGCGGCAGCCGGCACGGACGTATTTTGATTTTGGGATCAACAATCACAAGGCAGCAAGTGTTGCAGGACGCTGTACAAAGGGCACGACCCCTTCTAAATCTCACCCAGCTACACAGGGACCACGGAAGATGCCTGGGCAGGACGCCCCTTCCAACTCTCGGACACAATAGGAAGCCTCTGGACCCGGGAATCGGAATAACCCATCCCCCCAAAAGGAGAAATCCCCGGTAAGTTCCAACCTAATACCCAGCCGGCAGATTCAGAAACCATGCAGAGATAATCCCCACCCTGCTGGGCACTCCCAGGTCTCACACAGACGATACAATTATCTGGGGAAGGTTGCAACCCTTGGAAGTGAAGTAGCTCCACTGAAAAGCACCTTCAGATCCCAGTCTGTGATGTCACTGGCCAGCTTCCAAGCCTCGGGAGCGGCAAGGCTATTGGAGCTGAACTGCAGATTTACCCCCTACAGGAACCAACCCAGGGCAAACTGTGAGATACTTGAAACTGTCCTATATCGAACTTTTGTACTAGTAAGGGCCCTTCCAGTGGGGAATCAGAGCATACTTGTGCACAGCTCCGCCACCTGAATTAATTAGGTCCTCAACTGTGAGGCTGGACTGAATGACTCACCTTATAGGGGTGGAGTAAGGCATCTTCTACACCACAGTACCCCCTTTGGACCCAAGTACAGAAGACAGCAAAATAATAATAATAATAATAATAATAATAATAATAATAATAATAATTCCACATGGCCAGAGGCCAGAGACAAAAAAAAAAAACAGAGCGAAATGTCTCCAACAAAAGAAAGCAATGCTATTCCGTACAGCCCGAACCACCTCACCACAACTAAAACACATGAAAACGATGACAATTCTACATTATGGAAAGTGATAAAGTCCCTTCAAGAAGAACTTAAAACTATGAAGGAATTCAAAGAAGCCACAATTCTACAAGTCAAAACAACGAATAACATCATTAAAGAGCTCCAAGCCAAGGTGACCCAGCTTGAACAGGAAAAGGATAAAGCAATGAAAGATCTCCAGACAAAAACAAGCAAACTGGGGAAGGAAGTGTACAAAACGAACAATACCATTAAAGACATGAAAACAGAAATGGAAACAATAAAGAAAACACAGTCAGAGTTAAAAGAGGAAATGGAGAATCAAGAGAAGAGAACAGGAACTACGGATGTGAGTATGAAAAATAGAAAGCAAGAGATGGAAGACAGGATCTCAAGCATGGATGATTCAATGGAAGAAATCAGTACAACATACAAAGAAAATGAGAAGGCTAAAAAATCTCTCACCCACAACATCCAAGAAATCAAGGACTCAATGAAAAGATGGAACCTAAGAATTATAGGCATAGAGGAAAGAGAAGACCCCGACTCCATGGTCCAGGAAATATCTTCAACAAAATCATAGAAGAAAATTCCCAAACCTAAAGAAAGAGATTCCAGTAAAAATCCAAGAGGCTTACAGAACACCAAACAGATTAGATCAGAAAAGAAACTCCTCTCGCCACATAATAATAGAAACTCCAAATGTAAAGAACAAAGAAAGGATATTAAAAGCTGTAAGAGAAAAAGGTCAAGTCACATAAAATGGCAGACCCATGAGAATCACACCTGACTTCTCCTCAGAAACTTTAAAAGCTAGAAGGGCCTGGACGGATGTCCTACAAGCCCTGAGAGAACATAGGTGCCCAGCCAGACTACTATACCCAGCAAAACTCTCTTTCAACATAGAAGGAGAAAACAAGATATTCCATGACAAAATCAAATTCAAACAATATCTCCTCATAAACCCAGCCCTACAGAAGATCCTAGAAGGAAAATTCCAACACAGAGAAGATAACTACACCCAAGAAAACAGAGGAAATAGAAACCTCCACAGCAACTAAACAAAAGAGAAACACAAGACAGCCAGCTATACCAAAATAATGGGAAATAACAACTCCTGGTCACTAATATCCATCAACATCAATGGACTCAACTAGCCAATAAAAAGACACAGACTTACAGACTGGATCCGTAAACAAGACCCATCTTTTTGCTGTATACAAGAAACACATCTCACTATTGAAGATAAACACTACCTCAGAGTAAGGGCTGGGAAAAGGTCTTCCAAGCAAATGGACCCAGGAAATAAGCTGGAGGAGCCACCCTAATATCAAACAAAATAGACTTCTAATTGAAATTAATAAAAAAAGACAGAGAAGGGCATTACATACTCATTAAAGGAAATATCCACCAAGAGGACATCTCAATATTGAACATCTATGCCCCAAATACAAAGGCACCTACATTTATAAAAGAAACGCTTTTAAAACTTAAATCGCACATCGATCCAAACACTTTAATAGTGGGAGACGTCAACACCCCACTCACAACTACAGACAGATCATCAAGACAGGAGCCAAACAGAGAAATAATGAGTCTAACAGAGATCATGAACCAAATGGACCTAACAGATATCTACAGAACGTTTCACCCATACACAAAAGAATACACCTTCTTCTCAGCACCTCACGGAAACTTCTCCAATATCGACCATATAGTTGGACACAAAGATAGCCTCAAGAGATACAAGAAAATTGAAATAACCCCTTGTATATTATCAGACCACCATGGAATAAAGCTGGACTTCAATAGCAAAAGAATCAACAGAAAGTCTACACTCACATGGAAATTGAACAACTCTTTACTAGAGGACCACTGGGTCAGGGAAGAAATAAAGAAGGAAATCAAAGACTTCTTAAAATCCAACGAAAATGAAGACACAACATACCCAAACCTATGGGACACAATGAAAGCTGTGCTACGAGGAAAGTTCATAGCACTAAGTGCCTTCAAAAAGAAAATTGTGACAGCTCATATTAGCGAATTAACAGCTAAACTGGGTGAATTGGAGAAAAAAGAAGCAAACACTCCCAAGAAGAGCAGAAGGCAGGAGATCATCAAACTTAGGGCTGAAATCAACTCCATAAAATTGTAAAGCTTCTGTAAGGCAAAGGACAGTGTCAATAGGATAAAACATAAGCCTACAGTCTGGGAAAGAATTTTCACCAACTTTACATCTGACAGAGGGCTACTTTCCAAAATATATAAACAATCCAAGAAACTAGACATCAGGCCAGAGAAAGAAAAGGGCTCAGAGGTTAAAAGCATTCACTGGCTGCTCTTCCAGAGGTCCTGAATACAATTCCCAGAAATCACATGTTGGCTCATGTCCATCTATAATGAAATCTGATACCCTCTTCTGGCCTTCAGGCAGAGCACTGCATACATACATACATACATACATACATACATACATACATACATACATA
>CAJQZJ010010085.1:2266840-2282816 GCA_907164525.1 Lophiomys imhausi | reverse complement strand
ATACATACATACATACATACATACATACATACATACATACATACATATTTACTTACTTACTTACTTAATTAAGAAATAAACTAGGCATCAACAAACCAAATAATTCAAATAAAGAATGGGGTTCAGGTCTAAACAGAGAATTCTCAAGAGAAAAATCTCAAAGGGTTGAGAAACACTTTAAGAAATATTCACCATTCTTAGCCATCTAGAAATGCAAATAAAAATGAATCTGATATTCCACTTGTCTGATGTTCAAAATCACACTAAGTTCAAAATCACAAAAGATAGTTCATGCTGGTGAGGATGTGAAGCAGTTGTAACACTCCTACATTTCTGGTGGTTTGCTAACTTGTACAGTCACTTTGGAAATCAATATACCATTTTCTCAGAAGATTGGCAATTGATCTACCTCATGACCCAGCTAACCACTCCTGGGAGTATACTCAAAAAGCACTTCATTGTGCCACAAAGAAAGTTGCTCAACTATGTTCATAGCAGATTTATTAATACTAGCCAGTACCTGGAAACAAGTTAGATGCCTCTGAACTGAAGAATGGATAAAGAAAATGTGGTATACTTATACAATGGAGTATTACTCAGCTATTGAAAACAATGATATAATAAAATCTGCATGCATATGGGTGGAATTAGAAAAACAATCATCTGAGTGAGGTAACCCAGACCCAGAAAGACAAACATGGTATGAAAGAGTTACAAGCGGATATTAACTACAAAGTATAGGGTACCAATGCTACAATCCGTAGCCCCAGAGAGGCTAAATAACAAGGAGGGCTCAAGGAGGAATGCATTGATCTCTCTGGGAGGGGAAATAGAACAGATATTGTGAGTAGACTGGGTAGGATGGGGAAGGGATCAAGTGAGGCAAGAAAGTAGGGAGAGAGTACCAAGAGAGACAACTAGACTTGGGAGCAATTCAAGGGCAAGGTAGAAACCTGGTCAGGAATTTAGTGAGGTGACCCTAGACACACAGCCTGAACCACCCATCTATTGTAACAAGGGAAGACTTCCAGTGGAGGGAATAGGACACTAAAACAGCCACAAAACCTTCAACCTACAATTTGCCCTACCAGCATGAGTGCTGGGTTAAAGGTGGCATGGAAATTGTGGGAGATGCTATCTAATGACTGTTCAGCTTCAGACCATGAAAGGGATTCCTCCCCTTATATTGGAGAAGCAAAAAACAGAGTCTTAATGGCCCAGAGACCTAAGATACAACCAAACACATTTGGCCAAAAAATAAAAACAGTCAAGTCAACGAAGCAATAGTCTGCTGTACTTACTGATGGTGCCTAACCCAATTATCATCAGAGGGGTTTCCTCATTCAACTGACATAAACAGATCCAGAGACTCACACAGCCAAACATCAGGCAGACTTCAGTGAATCCTGATGAAGCAGGACAACAAAGATTGTAGGTTCCAGAACGTTCAAGGACACCACAAGAAAATTCACAGAATCAACTAACTTGGACTCATAGGAGCTCACTGAAATTGAATAGACAAGCAGGAAGCATGCATTGGTCTGAGCTCAGTCCCCTGTATGTAAGTTGTGTAGGTTGGTGTTTTGTGGGACTCCTTACAGAGGGAGCAGGGGCTATTTCAGATGCTTTTGCCTGCTTTTGGAACCCTTGTACTTCTAATAGATTATCTTGTTTAGTCTTACTTTTAGTGAGGTTTCTAATCTTATTGCAAATTTTTATACCCTGTATGGTTGATATCCCTGGTAGGCCTACCCTTTCATGAAGGAAAACTGAGGAGAAGATTGGGAAGGAGGAGGTGTGGGCTGGAAGGAGGGAGGGGAAACTGTGGTTGGGATGTAATATATAAGAAAAAAATTAATAAAAAACAAAAAAAAGAAAAGAAGATCAATTTTAGTAGTGCTTCTGGCAAAAGAAAAACAAAACAAAGACAACAATGAAAAAAAATACTCAGAAGTTATATTTTAAATGTGATTCCCCCCTTGGTTATAGGTAAGTGGAATGAAACACCAATAGGCTTCGAAATGTACAATTCTGAGAGCTCAAATTATTAGTCTGTAAATAAAATGAATCATGGAAATGAATGATAGATACAACTCAGTTAGATAGGGGAGATGGGAGATTAAAATTGAACACTGACTTTTGTCCATATTTAGAAATTGGGAAGAGAATAAATAGCCAGCCGAAGAAACTGAAAACTGGCCAATGAGGCATGAAGCTAATTTATATAGTCTTGCTCAAAAGAACATGAAAAGAAAATATGAGGTTAATGGTGCCCAGTGAAATGCATAGGTTCACTGTGAGGAGGTCTTACCACCAACTATTTTATTTGCTTATAGCATGTTTGAGTAATTTGAGAAAAATATGAAGTATGAGGAAGTAGAGACAAAGAAAAACAGCGAATAGGAAAATGGAGCAATTGGAAATATTTGCCTATTTTAGGTTGATAATAAATATTTATTTCCTGTATGCCTAGAATGAAAGAGTTAATTTCAAAATGGTTTTCTTTTCCAAGGCTTTAGAATAGGAGCCAGCATATAATATAACACAATCGATAGGTATATAACATAACAAAATGATGGTGCATAAATATTTTAAATGTGCTACAAATAATATATATAAATATATATTCAAGTGATAGCAAATGAAACAGGGAAACAAAGGATCATTAGATATCAAAAATATTATATAGATATCACTCAATGACCCAAAAGAATATTTTTAGAAAATAGTGATTCAATTATTTGAGAATGTAGTTGTGGTGTCTCTTCTTGGTTGTCACTTGAATACAACTGGAAAATAATTAAAATCCAAGCAACAGGGTACCTTTATTAGAGATATTTTTTCTTGATTGAGTCATTTGAGATAGAAATTTCACCTTAATCTGTATGTTTTGGAGTAGGAAGAACCACCTTAAATCTCAGCCATACCTGTTATCAGCCTATAGAACACAGAAGAAGGAATACATTTTTTTCTTTTCCTGATTAGACATTTTCTCTCTCACAAGCTTTTTCCTTTACTGGCATCACAGCCACATATTTAGGATTCCAATATATTACAAAGGACATCTGAGATATCCAACCTGGTAGACTGAACAAGTATAGGATTATTGGATTTTCTTTTGATGGAGAATAATTGTTGGAGTTATTGGATCACAGCCTATCTAATAAATCCAAATATTAGACCCACCAAAATAAATATCATGTATATATGTATATATATATATATCTTTATGGGCTTTCTACAAGATCATTTCTCTATTGAAGCCTGATGAAAGCAGTGGTGAATCATGTAGTATATTTACAAAGAATAGCAAAGAACTAAATGAATGACTCACGCTGAGATCAAAATGCAAAGATTTTCGTAGCCGATATGAGGAATGTAAGACATAGTTAAAATTTGAAGTTAAGTTCTGTGAAATATATCATGACATTCATGGTAAAAGATGGCTCAATTCAAGGGCAAAATGGCAGTGACTGGCACAGACACATTCTGAGGGAGAGGAAAACAGCTAGATCACCAAAGCGATATACTTGTGGTAAGCAGCAAACTGAAAAGCCTGAACCCAGGTGGTATCACCTGGCAAACTCAGGGACAATAAAAGTCCCTATGTTTTCATTTCTTAGTTTTAGAAGCTTCTGGCCCTGCACTTCCTGGATAATCAGATATATTTATCCTTCTCAGGTCTCTGATGTGTTTGTAGACTAGATAGTTATAGTCTCAAAGTTAAATTTTAAGTTGTTTAGGAATTAAAAAGATGTTCTAGGTCTAAGAAGATGTTTTTAAGTTGGTAAAGTAAGTTAGGATGGGAAATGAGTTAGATATAGAACTTTAAACTCATGGAGATAGATAGATAATAGAATATTACTATCAGTTGCCACATATGTATGGACTAGACATTGGGAATGTATGTTATACCTTATAACTTTCATAATTTTGGCCTAATTATTAAAAAAATTATGAGTTCTTGGAGAAGGGGGAGAGGGATAGGGTTGGGGTTGGGAGGGTGGAAGGAGGAGACTGTAATGGAGATGTAACTTGAAGTAATAAATAAACTTTAAAAATAATTTTTAAGTTTAATATTTTAAATATATTTTAATATTTAAAACATATTTAAAAAATAAATGTCCTTATTCTAGATTTCCAGACACTCAGAAAAACAGAACAACTAGACTCCAGAGCAGGAGCACTTCATATATAGAAGACCCCTTGGGTCTGAGCTATTTGGGTCGCCAGTTGCCAGTTCTGAGCTCCAGACACACATCCTCACAGGCTTCCTAGGCCTCCAGATTCTACACGGTCATATCAGCACCCAAAAGAGGACCAGCGGAGCCACAGGAATGGTAATTTTGGGGTGTTTCTCTTTGGGATTTACAGCATGGTAGCATTTGGCTGACAGGCCAGTGGTTGAGCTAGGAGGCTGTGGAGCAGTTCTGAGTGGCAACATTGTTATTTGTCACAGACGCCATTTTGTAACTCCCTGCTAATGTCCCATGTAACTCAGTTGGGCACCCAGTCTGCAACATTGACTGTCCCTGGAGCTGTGAAACAGTTCCGGGCCATTGCACAGCTGCCAAAGTAACACAGATATCACTAGATCACATTCCTTTTGCCTTAGAGGTGCAAGCAGCTTTGGGGATCCACTAAGAGCATCAGAGGAAGACCATGACCACAGACTGGATACACAGGTTGCTGAACAACTAATAGGCCCCCACTATCTCAAGCAAGCTGCCCTAGAACACATTACTTTGGGCCATAGACATTCAGTCAGGCTTCTGGACTCCAGGAGCCACCACTACATCCTGTTGCTCCTTGGAGAGATCTCACTAGCAGCCACAAGGTTGCTTCCTTGGTCTCTGGTTTCTAGGCCCTCCCAGAGACCCAGGTCAAGAGCTGCATAGAGACAGAGTCACTCAGGCCCCCACTTCAAGGTGCCTCTGCTGTGCTCTGCATCCTGTTGGAGAGCCCCTAGACAAAGGGGACTTTCCCTGGCCCCTGATCTCCAAGCACTTCCAGTGACTTGGGTCAAGTGCCACATAGCACCAGAGTTATTCAGTCAGGCTTCTGACATCCAGGTACCTCCACTTTTCCCCTGGCCTCTGGGACAATCCTGCAGAGAGATCTCACTAGCAGCCACAGGGGTACTTCCCAGACCTCAGGTTGCCAGGCACTCCCAGCAACTCAGGTAAATTGCCACATAGTACTAGAGATACCCAATCAGGCTTCAAGCCTTCATGCATCTCTGTGCTGCCTTGCTGCCCCTGAGAGAGCTCCTCACAGAGACCTCACTAGCATGTACAGAGATGCTTCCCTATCCTCTGATCTCCAGGCACTTCCAGCAACCCAGGTCAACTGCTGCATAGTGCCAGGGACAGTCAGGCTTTTAACTTCCAGGTACCTTTTCTCTAAACATTGCCTCTGGGAGAGTCCCTCAGAGAGGTCTCACTAGCAGACACAGGGGTGCATACCTAGCCTCTGGCCTCCAGGCACATCCAGTGACCCAGGTCAACCACTGCATAAAGCCAGAAACACTGAGTCAGGCTTCTGGCTCCAGACACCTTAGAGAACGCCTTGAAGTGGTCTCACTTGTAGCCACAGAAGCTAGAGCACCCCATCCTTCACAAAGTGACCCTCTAAATTGGAGTGTAATACAGGTTCATACAGAAACATCCAGCCTCCATACCTGGACTATCTCCAGGGCATCAAACATAGTGGGCACCAGGAAAACTAGATGGATAAAGGGCAATGGAGTAACACAAACAACAAAAACCAGGGCAATATGACAAAACCAAAAGCCAGATCTCCTAGTACAGCAAGCCTGGACCATCTTCAGACAACAGAAACACAAGAAAATGATGACAAATCTATACTTATGAAAATGATAGAGGTCTTAAAGTAAATAATAAATTCCATAAAGAATTTAAAGAAATTACAACTCAACAGTTGAAAGCAATGGAGAACAATTAGGGACTTCCAATACATTCAATCAAACAAGAGCGAGAAAGAGACAAAGTTTTCAAAGAATTGGAGGCAAAGACAACCAAATTAGAGCAGGAAATGTACAAAACAGTTCAAGACCTGAAACTGGAAATGGAAGCAATAAAGAAAACACAACCAGAGACAATCCTGGAGGTGGAAAACCAAGGAAAGAGAACAGGAACTACAGACATGAGTACCACAAATAGGATATAAAAAATGGAAGACAGAATCTCAGGCATGGAAGACTAAATTGAAGAAATCAGTACAACAACCAAAGAAAAAGAAATCTAAAAAATTCCTCACCCACAATATCCAAGAAATGAAACACTCAATGAAAAGATAGAAATTAAGAATTATAGGCATGGATGAAAGACAAGACTCCCAGCTCCAAGGTCCAGGAAATATTTTCTACAAAATCATAGAAGAAAATTTCCTAACCCTAAAGAAAAAGATGCCAGTAAAATTCCAATAGGCATGCAGAATACCAAATAGTTTAGACCAGAATAAAAATTCCTTCTACCACATAATAATTGAAATTCCAAATGTACAGAACAAAGAAAGAATATTAAAAGCTATAAAAGAAAAAGGTCAAGTAACATATGATGATAGACCCATCAGAATTACACCTGACTTCTCAGAAACTTTAAAAGCCAGAAGGGCCTGAGCAAGCATCCTGCAAGTCTTAAGAGACTACAGGTGCCAGCGCAGACTACTATACCCAGCAAAACTTTCAATCAACATATATGGAGAAAACAAAATATTCCATGACAAAACCAAATTTAAACAATATGTTTCCAGAAATCCAGCTCTACAGAAGACCCTGGAAGTAAAATTTCAACCAGAGAAGATAACTACACCTAAGGAAACATAGAAAACAAAAAACTTCATGACATCTAACCAAAAGAAACACAAACACACTATCCCCATCTACATAAAAGTAACAAGAAATAACTACCTATAGTCATTAATATCTCTCAAAATCAACGGACTCCAGTCCTCAATAAAAAGACACAGGCTTACAGAATGGATCACCCATCATTATTCTCTATAAAAGAAATGCACCTCACTAGCAAAGGTAGATTCTACCTTGGAGTAAAGAGTTGAGAAAAGGTTTTCCAGGCAAACAGTCCCAGAAAGCAAGCTGGAATAGTTATCCTAATATCAAATAAAATAGACTTTCAACCAAAATTAATCAAAAAGTATATGGAAGGACTTGTTAAAGGAATAATTCATCAAGATGTTATCTCAATACTGAATAACTATGGCCCAAATAAAAGGATACTCGTATTTGTAAAAGAAACTCTGATAAAGTTTAATCCACACATTGATCCCCACACATTAATAGTGGAAGACTTCAACACCCCACAAACCGATGGACAGGTCATCAAGACAGAAAACAAACAAAGAAATAATGAGAACAACAGAGGTTATAAACTATATTGATCTAACAGGTGTCTACAGAACATTTCACCCAAACTCAAAAGAATAAACCTTCTTTACAGCACCTCATGTAACCTTCTCCAAAACTGACCATACAGTCAGTCACAAAGCAAACCTCAAGACCAGGAAGTTGAAGCAACCCTTTTATCTGACCCTATTGAGTAAAGCTGGACTTCAACAGCAGAAATAACAAAAAGACTACTGTAGAAAGAATTAATTAAATAATGTTGGGTGCAATTTTTAGAAATAATTAATAAAATTATTACTTAGTGTTTATTATTGTTAATTGCTAAAGTGGTTATTAATCCTTAACAAACCATTATAAATAAGCAGACAGACACCACATGGGTTTTAACAAGCTCTGGCCTGAATAGAGCAATCTTGGCCCAACTAAACTAGCTAATAATTATATCCTGTGAATATGAACCCATACATACATATGTCCCTGGACTGCTATTCTCCATAGTAGGCCAATGTCCCAGGCCACATGGAATGAGGTTCATTTCTCTAACCCATGGTGTGTGACCTCCTTCCTGCTCTTGCTGCTTCCTTGAAGCCTTCTTCTACCCATGAACCTCTCTGTAAAAAAAAAAAAAAAAGAAAGAAAGAAAGAAAAGAAAATTAAATTGCGTTGGGCTCCATTTGTAGAAAAAAATGGCTAATTAAACTATTTAACCAGTATTTAGGTTACATTTAATTGATTCGGCAGTTCATCCTTATTCTGCCATTATAAATGAACACAAAGAGACCTGATGGATTTTAAAAGGCCTTGCCCTGAATTGTGCAAATTCAACCCATTTAAGCTAGCTCTTAATTCTATTACCCAAGTATGACCCCACATATACACACATCCCCTTGGACTGCCATTCTCCACACTATGCAGAGAATGAGGTTCTTTTTCTAACCCATGGTGTGTGTCCTCCTTCTTAGTGCTGCTGGCTGGAATAAATTAATCCTCTGTCTAAAGCAAAGGCTTCCTGTTATAATCTCAGGAAGTTCTATCTTTCTCTGTCTTTGCCCAATCTCAGGCCTCAGCATTTATTTAACAAATCAAAGTCAATATAGGTAACAGACAGCAAACAGGACCAATTAACATTTAGAATGCTTAACACTACCCCAACAATTCCCTCCTTTTGTCTAATAAAAAGGCTAAATTTTTAACTCATATAGTAAAAACAATAAGAACAAATATGAAACAATCAATAAAACCATATATAAAATTTATGCACATAATGTTCAGTCTATTTCTATCAGGCAATCTTGAAAAAGTAAAAAAAAATCATCTATCTTGGTGTATCTAAAGTTCTGAACCTAAATAATTTCTATCATATCCTATATTTATAAACCTAGATTTTATATAGACTTTAAAATATCCTTTTAAATCCTAAACAACTCAAGTTCAATTGAAATTTTATAACTATTATGCCTTCAACTACATAAAAGACATAATAAGGGATAAAGTTATTATTTGAGTGAGTAGGAAGCATAGAAGTGCAGCTTCCAAAAAGAAATATGACAGTTTGTTGCCTAGACATTCCCTAATATCTCTTGATATCATTGGAGCATCATCTTCAGCCTTCTGTCCGAGCATTTTTCAGAGACTAAATTGTGCAGCAGGGAATAAGGATATTCCCATTCTGTCTCTGCAGAATCAGGACATTGACTTATCTGCATTTAAGCTCTGTTTCATCTTTGGACTGTATATAGTCTGTTGAGAGAGCAGGGGCATTTTTTGCCCAATAGGAATTATCTCCTGAAGGGAGACTTCTTTTTCATGCTCATTATCTTCTTCCAAGTCAAATGGGAGCTGCCAGGAGCTGACTGTCTAAGTCAAACAATTTTTAAAATAATAAACAAATATTTAAATGCTATTTTCTGTAGGCCACTGAGGGTTGTGAAGACATCTATGATCTTATTTATAAATCTATCTATCTTTGAACAACAAACTTTATGTTTTTAACCTTTTACTATCTGTTTAACCTATGAAATCTATTTTGTGATAAATTAAGACTAGTATTTGACATGACCAGAAGCTCAACTGGCCAGCCAACTTTTATTATCCAGACTCCTAAATAGATTGCAATAGCAACCCATAAAAGGATTGGAAGTAAACCTGTACTTTTAAATGGTTTGTATAGGCACAATACCTTATATAGGTTGAAATATACATATTATGTGTCAAATTATAAAACTCTAGACTAATGAATCAAAATTAATCTTCTTTTTACCAATATACAAAATTCTATAGCAATGTATCAAAAGATAATCTTATTTTAAGAATAACAATAATTTTAAATTTCAGAGCAGATTCAATAATCTATCCATATATCTTATCATTTATATATATATATATTTCCCTCTTTTTCTTTCCAAGTCTCTTCCCCCTATATGAGAGAGAAAGGATAGAGAAAAGAAAAAAGAAATAGAAAAGTCCTTAAATCTAATCTCCTGTATCTTGCTTAACAAGGCAATTTAACAATTTATAACAATTCCCCCTAAACAACATCTATCATCCACCCCACTTTTGGGAATGGGACGTTGCTCTCTTAAAACTGCTTCCTGCTGAATTGGGATGCAGAAAACCTGTTTAGGGGCCCAAATAAAATGGAAAAAAGTGGTTAATCAATCGAATAGTAACATTTGTTGTCCAGTCTCTATATGCTCAACAATTTGAATGTCCTGAGCAGTTTGTAGTTCAAAGCTGGACTTTGGTTAGGAAAATTCAGGGCTTTATTAAGTCCCGTCGGGAACAGTCTTTGAGGCTGGGCCATCTCAGCAAGCTGTTTAAAGTTATTTTCGATGAATATTTTTGAGGTAAGAGCTATTGAGGCAGTCTATGAGGCTGGATCATTTGGGTTACTTATCTTGTCTTCTTTGGACTCTGGTCCCATTGTTCTGAAAATATATAATTTCTCACAAGTAACAGTTCTGCAATTACCAAAATGCCTTGGATGTGCAGGATGCACAAATCAATTAAGGAATATTTTATGTTCTTTGTTTTAACAGAAGACATTTATAAGTCTCCATTTATGCCATATGAATGGATGGTGGGTAATAGTATTACATATAATGCTATATATAATCTATTTTAACTTGAAAATACAACATGGGGTTTAAGTATTCTCTACAGTTGACAAAAATTTAATAATTGATTAAAACAGGTTTATTATATATTTTTCTGGCTTTCTGTAGCCTGTTCCTCAGTCTGACTTACCTCTGTCTTTGCCCAATCTCAGGCCTCAGCATTTACTCTGACAATCAGAGATAAGCAAGGTAACACAGCATTACTTGAAGTACAGCAAGCAAGATTCTGGGATCAAGTTAATTAATACTTAGAATGCATAATATCACATCATAAATTCCCTCCTTTTGTCAATTAAAAAGGGTAAAATTCTTAGCTCATATAGTAAAAACAGTAAGAACAAATATGAAACAATCAAGAAAATCATATATAAAAGTTGCACACATAATGGTCAGCCTATTTATATCAGGTGATCTTGAAGAAGAAAAAAAATCATCTATCTATCTTGGTGAATCTAAAGTTATGAACCTAAATATTTTTATCATATCTTATATTTATAAACCTAAAGATTTCATTTAGATTTGAAAATACTGTTTCAAATGCCAAACAACTCAAGTTCAATTGAAATTTTATATTATGTCTTCAAGTCCATAAAAGACATAGAAAGGGATGATGTTATTATTTGATTAAGTAGCAAGCACAGGAGAGAAGCTTCCAAAAAGAAAAAAAAAAAAGATAGTTTGCTGCCTAGACAGTCCCAAATATCTATCAATACTGTTGAAGCATGATCTTCAACCTTCTGGGCAAGCATAATCTCACAGACTAAAATGTGCAGCAGGAAATAAAGCTTTTCCTGCTGTGCCTCTTCAGAATCAGGCCATCATCTTAGCTGCATTTAAGCTCTAGTCCCTCTTTGGATTGTATATAGTCTGTTGAGAGAACAGGGGCATTTCTATCTAGTGGAAATTATCTCCTGATGGAGATTTTTGATGCTCATTATCTAAGTTAAATAGGAGCTTTCAGGAGCTCAGTGTCTTAAGTCAAACAATTCTTAAAACAATAAAAAAAGTTAAATGTCATTTTCTGTACACCTCTGAGGTATTTGAACACATCTATTGATGTATTTATAAATATATCTATCTATCTATTTATCTATCTATCTATCTATCTATCTATCTATCTATCTATCTATCTATCATCTATCTATGTTTGAACAAGCAAACTGTACATTTTTAAACATTTACTATCTGTTTAACTTAGTGAGGCTGTTTTGTGGCAAATTAAGACTAGTATTTAACATGACCAGGAGCTTGACTGGCCAGCTGTCAGCCTATATTACCCAGTCTTCTAAATAGATAGCAATAACAACCCATAAAGGGATTGAAAGTAAATCTGTGCTTTTAAATGAGTTTTATAGGCGCAATACCTTATGTAAGAGTTTAAATATACATAATATTTGTCAAAATATAAAATTCTATACCAATGAATGAAAATTAATCTAATTTTTGTATCATAATACAAAATTCTATACCAATGTGTCAAAAGACAATCTTATTTTGAGAATAACAATAGCTTTAAGTTTCAGAACAGATTCAATAATCAGACTTATATCTTATCATTTCTGTATTATATACCTATATTCCCCTTCTTTTTTTCTTTTCAGGTCTTTTCCCTTTATATAAGAGAGAAAGAAGGACAGAGAAAAGTAAAAGAGAGAAGTCCTTGAGTCTAACCTATTCTCTTGCTTAATAAAACCATATAACAATCTGTAAACAGTCCCCCTAAACAACATCTATAACCAAAAAGTCTCCACCCCAACGATTGGGAATGGGACATCTCTTTCTTAAAATTGTTTGCTGCTGAATTTGGATATAGAAAACCTGTTTGGGGCCCAATTAAAATGGAATAAATGGTTAAGCAAGTTAATAGTAACATTTGTTGTCCTGTCTAGTTGTTCTCAGCAATTTGAATATCCTGAGCAGTTCGTAGTCCAAAGCTGAACTTTGGATGGTATTTAAATTATCATTAATTGGTTAAGTGGTTGGTAATTTTTAACAAACCATTATAAATGAACACACAGACACCACATGGATTTTAATAAGTTGTGGCCTGAATTGAGCAATCTTGACCCACCTAAGCTACCTTTTAATTCTTATTAATTCTTATATAATTATATATGACCCCATATATACATATTTCCCCTGAACTGCTATTCTTACGCTAGGCTGATGTTCCAGGCCACATAGAATGAGGTTCTTTCTCTAATCCATGGCGTATGACCTCCTTCCTGCTCTTGCTGCTTCCTTGAAGCCTTATTCTACCCATGAACCTCTCTGCTTTCTGAAGCCCATGACTCAGTCCTGCCTACTTCTGTCTTTGCCCAATCTCAGGCCTCAGCATTTATTCATTTAATAAGAGATAAGCAAGGTAAAGCAACATTATTTGAAGTATAGCAAGCAAGATTCTGAGAGCAGTTTAATCAGTACTTAGAATGTATAATATCACCCCATCAGCCTACACATTCATAGACACTGAAATACTCTCTACTCAAGGACCACTGGGTCAGGGGTCAAATAAAGAAGCATATCAAAGACTTCCTAAAATCCAATGAAAACAAAGACACAACATTCCCAAACTTATGGGATACAATGAAAGTAGTGCTACAAGGAAAGTTCATAGCACTAAGTGCCTTTAAAAAGAAAATTGTGACAGTTCATATTAGCAATTTAACTGTAGAACTAGAAGCATTAGAAGAGAAGCAACCCCTCCCAAAAGGAACACATGCCAGAAAACCATCAAATTCAAGGCTGAAAACAATAACCTAGAAACAAAAGAAATAGTACAAAGAATCGATGAAACAAGATGTGTTTTTTTTTTAAGAAAATCAACAAAATAGACAAACCCTTAGCCAAACTAACTAAAAGGTAGAGGGATAATCAAATCAACAAAATCAGAGATGGAAAAGGAGAAAAAAACAAGAGATATCAAGGATATCAAAACAATCTTTAGGTCTTACATCAAAAACATGTACTCCAAAAAATTTGAAAATCTAAGTGAAATGGATAATTTTCTGGATAGATTCCACCTACCAATGTTAAATCAAGATCAAGTCAACAAATTAACCAGTCTATAACCCCTAAGAAAATAGAAGCAATTATTAAAGTTCTCCTAACCAAAAAAAAGCCCAGGTCCATATGGTTTCAGCACAGAATTTTGCCAGAACTTTAAACTCTTCCACAAAATAAAAACAGAAGGAACACTGCCAAACTCATTCTATGAGGCCCCAGTCACCATGATACCTAAACCACACAAAGACGCAACAGAGAATTTCAGGCCAATTTCTCTCATGTACATAGATGTTAAAATACTCAACAAAGTACTTGCCAACGAATCTAAGAAAACATCAAAATAAATATCATACATCATGATCAAGTAGGATTCATACCAGGAATTCAGGGCTGGTTCAACATACAAAAAATCCATTAACGTAATCCACCACATAAAGAAGCTGAAAGAAAAAAAAAAAAAAAAACATGATCATCACATTAAATGCTGAAAAAGCATTTAACAAAATTCAGCACCCCTTCATGCTAAAAATCTTGAGAGAATTGACATACAAGGACCATACCTAGACATAATAAAGGCTATATACACTAAGCCAGTAGCCAACATCAAATTAAATGGAGAGAAACTTAAAATATTTTCTATAAAATCAGGGACAAAGCAAGGATGCCCACTTTTACCAATCTCTTCAACATAATACTTGAAGTTTTTGCTAGAATGTTGGGGTAGTGTTAAGCATTCTAAATGTTAATTAATTGGTCCTGCTTGCTGTCTGTTACTTACATTGACTCTGATTGGTTAAATAAAATGATAAGGCCTGAGATTGGGCAAAGACAGAGAAAGGTGGGATTTCCTGAGATTAGAGCAGGAAGCCTGTGCTTTAGACAGAGGAAGAAGCATTCCAGTCATGAGCAGCAGGAAGGAAGACACAGGCCATGGGTTAGGAAAAAGAACCTCATTCCACATGGCCAGGAACATTGGCATGGCATGGAGAATGGCAGTCCAAAGGGACATATGTATATATGGGGTCATATTTGGGTAGTAGAATTAAGAGCTAGTTTAGATGGGCTAAGATTGCACAACTCAGGCCAAGGCTTGTTAAAATCCATGTAGTCTCTGTGTGTACTCATTTATAATGGTGGATTAAGGAATAACTGCCAAACTAATTAATAATAATATAAATACTGGTTAGTTTAATTAATTATTTCTACAAATGGCACCTAATGTAATTTAATTAATTTATTTTTTATATTAGAGTAATAAGATGACTAAAGGAGTTCAAGAGGATACAAATTGCAATCACAGAAGTCAAAGAATCCATATTCACAGACGACATGATAGTATATGTAGGTGACTCACAATTATTCCATTAGAGAACTCCTACAACTGATAAACACCATCAGCAAGGTGACTGGGTACAAAATTAATTTTAAAAGCTTGTAGCCCTTCTTTATACAAAAGATAAATGGTCTGAGAAAAAATTTAGCAAAACAACACCCTTCACAATAGTCAAAAACAATATAAAATTCCTGGGGGTAACTCTAACTAAGCAAGTGAAAGACTTGTACTTCAAATACTTGAAGAAAGAAACTGAAGAGGACATCAGAAGATGGAAAGATGGTCCATGCTCATGGATAGGTAGTATCAACATAATAAAAATGGCTATTTCACTATTTTGGCAGCATACAAATTCAGTGCAGTTTCTCTCAAAATACCAACACAATTCTTTACAGACCTTGAAAGAACAATTCTCAACTTCATATAGAAAAAAAAAAAGCCCAGAATAGCTAAATCAATCCTGTACAGGAAAACAAAACAAAACAAAACAAAAAAACTCCTGAAGATATCACCATCTCTGATTTCAAGTTATACTACAGAGAAATAGTAACAAAAACAGAATGGTACTCTTATATAAACAGAGAGTTGATCAAAGGAATCAAATTGAAGACCAAGAAATGAATCTACTCACCTATGGTCACTTAATTTTTGACAAAGAAGCCAAAACTGTACAATGGATAAAGGAAAGCATCTTCAACAAATGGTGCTGCTCTAACTGGGTGTTGACATGTAAAAGAATGGAAATAGACCTTTATCACCTTGCACAAAATTTAAGCCTGACACACTAAATCTAATAGGAGAGAAAGTGGGGAAAAGCCTTGATCATTGGCACAGGTGACAAATTCCCGTGCAGATAGCCAATAGCTCAGACTCTAAGACCAATAATTAATAAATAGGACCTTATGAAACTGAAAGAATTCTGTGTTAGGAAAGGTCTATCAACATTACTTCTGATAGGCTGATTTCAATGCTGAGATCTGATTTCCTCCCATTCTGAGTCATTCTCTTGATTGGTTAATAAAAGCCACTGATAGCCAATTAGCTGGTCAGAAAGAGTATAAGAAGGCCAGACTTTCTGAGACTAGAAGGGGAACTGTAACCGAACTTTTAAGTTATTATTTAACACTTATTTATTAC
>CAJQZJ010010085.1:2237031-2266440 GCA_907164525.1 Lophiomys imhausi | reverse complement strand
GTATTCACTAAATCTAACTTATATTAACCTATCAGCCCCTACAGGGAACCCTCTGTTTTCCACAGAGGATTAGTTCATTCCACAAGGAGACTTAGAAAAAGATAGATGTGTTTGAGAATGCTGGAAGGTAATCACAGGCACATGGTGGTTTGAGATTAGGTGCTGGGTTAACTTAGAGTAGCTAATCAAGAGTCTGCCCAGCTAAGGGCTAAGCATTAAACATTAAAAGGTCTTGATGTATTTAATTATTTGGAAAAGGACTGTGGCAACTTATAGGCTGTCAGTCCAAGCAATCCAGGGCCATCAGACTCCCAGACTCCCGAACTCCCATTGAACTCTGGCCAATCTCCAACCAAGCGACTGGTAATTCTACCAGCCTATTATAATAACTTATATTACTTCACAGAGTTTATGTTGTATGGTGTGTAGGCTGCCCTTGGTCTGGGGCTCTTTCCCCAGGGTAAATCAGGGCACCAGTTAAGGTGGGCCAGGCCTGTCAGTGGATATCCTGCCAGGCCGCCAGCTGCTCTGCCAACCTAATTTTACAGTTTATACTTATTAATAAATAAAAGTTATGATTAAATTGCAGTTTCAGGTGGCACCCAAAGTTGGTAAGGCTTTATGGGTACTTTGATTTTCAAAACTATAGAGAAAACTGCAGATTTTGAAAGTATGATGCCAGTTGTTGACAATAAGGCAATGTTTTCTACTGAGCTCTATACAGTTTTTCAATCAGATCAGATATTTTATGTTGTTTCTTTTTTTTTACTTTTATTGGTTTATCATAAGGAAGAAGTGTGTTACACAATTAAAAAGTAACCAAATGCAGAATGAAGAGCTTAAGAAAAACCTGAGAGGTCAGATGACTGGAACTGAAATAATGCCAAGTTCTTTTCTAGCTAGGTCTCCACAGCCACTGCATGTACCCATAGAAATACAAATAGATGAAGATGTTGTAATATTATATTACAGCTCTTAGAGCCTGGGAAATGGTTGCTGAGGCTGGAAAAAGATTTACTTCATTTACTAAGATAATACAATGTCCTCAGGAAACATTTTCAGACTTTTCAGGGAGATTGACTTCAGCTGTGGAGAGAGATATAGATTACCCTGATGCCAGACAGGATTTGAAAAATGCCTTGGCATATGAAAATATGAATGTTGAATGTCAAAGGATAATTAGACCATTGAAAGCTCGAGGAGCCCCAGAGGATAAATGGATAAGAGAAACAACTGATATTGCTTTTCAGGAGCATCAGACTAATACCACAGTACAAGCCATCGCTAGGGGTCTTAATGAGTGCTTTAAAAATGGTGAACTTGGTAATTTCAAAAGATATAGTAAAGCTGAAACCTCCAGAACTTGAAATGACAGGTGCTTGGACTCTGCAGAGCATGGTTCGTAAAAGGGAATGAATGGTTTTTAATAACAAGGGAAGATTAAGGTCTCCAGGATTTTGTACCCATTGTGGTAAAGGTAAAACACTGGTCCTGGAATTGTAGAGCAAAAACAGATGTTAAAGGTTACCCCTTGCTGGGAAAAGATGGGAGGAGCCTACCAGTTCAAGGCCCCACAGCAAAACCAATGAACATCATCCATCATCCACCCAGAGGGAAACAAACAGTCAGGAAGAACAAAATTAACTGTTGCTGATCTTTTAAAGGCTACTGAAGGTACTTCAGCTTTAGATTTGATCACAGAGGGATCTAAAACATTATCCAAAACAGATAAACATTATATGTTAATCACTGGTGTTTATGGTCCCATACCATCAGTGACAATAGAATTAATATTTGGAAAAAATAGATTAACTTGTCAAGGATTCCTTATTCATCTAGGTGTTATGGATGGAAACTTCAAGGAAGAAATTAATATTATGACATCCATATGGAAAGAGATGACAACTAATGCAGAGGAAAATTGCCCAATGGCTACTATTTCTTTATGCCAAGGGCAAGGTTGTTCTAATAGACAGAACAGGAGCAGGTGAAAATACTGAAAAACTTTTTTTGGCAAACAATGATAAATGATAAGAAACCAAAATTAAAAATGCAAATGATGGTATTGAAATAGAAAGATTACTTGACACAGGAGCGGATGTCACTGTCCTCTCATGGGAGTCTTGAAATCAAAAATGGCCACTTCAAAAGGTTCCTACACATTTTATAGGAATTGGTAAATTATCACATGTAAAACAAAGTATACAATGACTTAACTCAGTTGGACCAGAAGGACAAACAGGGAAGTTGAGAACTTATGTGTCTGATGTACCCATAAATTTATGAGTAAGGAAACTCTTACAATAATGGGGCACTCAAATTAATATTCCTGCAATGCCAGAAATAACAGATGATGAAATGATGGATGCTTCAGAGGAAGGTATTGATATGAGTACTCAACAACAATTGCAAACTATGTCTAATGTCCAAATACAGGACTCCCCAGACATTGAGATTATAGATAAATTTGAGGAAGATATTGATATGAGTACTCAACAATAATCGCAGCTATGTCCAGTGTCCAAACAATACCCCAGGTATTGAGTTTCCAAATTTATATGAGGGGCCATTGCTGAAATACCAACATCCCTACCCTTGAAATGGTTATCAAATAAACTGGTGTGACAAGAGCAATAGCCCATAACAAAGGAAAAATTGGAGGCTCTTGAGCAATTAGTAAAAGAACAGCTGGTGGCTCATCATATAGAAAAGGCTACCATCCCATGGAATTCTCCTGTGTTTGTGGTAAAAAAGAAATCAGGAAAATTGAGAATGGTAACAGATTTAAAGCTATGAATAGAGTAATTCAACCTATGAGTCCTTTGCAGCCTGTATAACTTTACCTTCTCCATTACCAAAGTCATGGCCTTTTCTCATAATGAGATTCATAACAATGATAGCGAAAGGTTTGATTTCCTGTACCTACTCTTAATAACAGTAGACCAATCAAAAGGTATCATTGGAATGTACTTCCACAGGGCATGTTGAATACTCCAACTCTGTGTCAATATTTTTTACAAAAATCATTACAAATAATTCATAAGCAATTTCCTCAATCTATTAGTTATCATTACATGGACGATATTTTGTTGGCTGATTCTGATGTAGTTATTTTAGAGAACTTATTTAAGGAAATGCAAAGAATTCTACCACTATGGAGGTTAAAAATTGCTCCTGAAAAAAACACAAAGAGAAGATTCAATCAACTATTTGGGTTATAAAATAAGTCAACAGAGAGTAAGATCACAAAAGATACAGATCCTTAGAGGCAAGTTGAATACTCTTAATGATTTTCTCAAATTAATGGGAGATATAAACTGGCTAAGGCCCAGTCTTGGTTTAAGTACTTATGAGTTAAGTAATTTGTTTCAAACATTACAAGGGGATTCAAATATAAACAGACCAAGATGTGTAACTGATGAGGCAGAAAAGGAATTAATGTTGGTAGAACAAGATAGCAAGATCCATACATAGATTGAATTGATCCTCAACTTGATTGCATTTCGGTCATTTTATAATCAACTCATTGTCCTACAGGACTCATTATGCAATGAGAAGATAGTATTATGGAACATATTTTCTTACCACATTAACAAATAAAAAATTAAAAACATACATAAAAAAGATGTCTGAATTAATTGTAAAAGGTAGAATAAGACTACATCAATTTTCAGGAATGGACCTGGCCAAAATAGTAGTGCTTCTTACTAATGCTGAGATTATGTCAATGTGGGTAATCAATGAAGATTGGAAAAGAGCTTGCAGTAATTATTTGGGAGAAATTAATAACAAATTTCCAAAAAGCAAATGTATATAATTCATAAAAAGAACTAACTGGATTCTTCCTCATATGGTAAAGGGAACACCAATTCCTCATTCACCAACTTTCTATACTGATGCGAACATGGGAATGGCAAGTTATAAGACAGACAAAATCAGCAAGATAATCAAAAGTCCATATACCTCGGTTTAAAAAGCAGAATTTTATGCAATCCTTATAGTGTTATTAGATTTTTCCTGAGTCTCTTAACATAATTACTTATTCTTTATATGCAGAAAGAGTTGTGTTACATATAGAAACTGCTGAACTTATTCCAGATAACAATTGACTTCTTTATTTATACAATTGCAACAAGTCAACAGAAGTAGAAATAACCCATTATATATAATCCGTATTCAATCTCATACAATTTTCCCAGGTCCACTGGCAGATGTAAATGAGAACATTGACCAATTACTCATACGAAATGTGTCGGAAGCCTCAAAATTTCATCAGAAACATCATGTTAACAGCTAAGGTTTAAAGAAAAAATTATTCATTACCCGGCAACAAGCCAGGGAAATAATAATAATAAAAATACTGTCCTACGTGTTCTCTGTATAACTAAATTCCATTACCTCCTGATAGGAACCCTAGAGGTACTAAAAAGAATGAAATTTGGCAAATGGATGTTTTTCATTTTGCAGAATTTGAAAAACAAAGATACATACATCATACCTTTGATACATACTCAGGGTTTCAATGGACAACTGCTTTAGCTTCTGAAAAATTTGATTGTGTTATTGCACATTTATTAGAAATAATGGCATTTATGGGTGTACCTGCACAAATAAAGATTAATAATGCTCCTGAATTTGTATCTAATAAAATGAAGCAATTTTTGCATATTATAACATAAGGCATATTACTGGTATACCACACAATCCTACAGGACACACACTTGTAGAAGTGCTAATAGTACCTTAAAAGAGATGCTTTTTAAACAAAAGGGTGAATTAAGGAATCCCAGGGTTAGACTACACAATGCTTTGCTAACACTGAATTTCCTAAATGTTGTTGAAAAAAAGGTACCACTGCAGTTGAAAGGACATTGGTTTATACAAAAAACTGAGGGATTAAATCAACCAATATATTATTAGGGTATTCTAACTTTATAGTGGAAAACTGCAATGATTTTAAGATGGGGACTTGGTAATGCCTATGTTTCTACAGGGTATGAAAAATTTTTGTTACCAACAAAACTTATAAAGATTAGATTTGACCATGGAGAACCTCCTATTAGGTGAAACATGAATGTCTTCACATGTTAAGATTATTTTATTAATTGTATGGTGCTCATGATATTCCAATCTTTCATCTGGCAGGATAGAGTTTATGCTTTAAATGGACTTACAAAGTTGTTGTATGCCTTTCACTTGCTCAAATTTAGAATAAAGCTTTATTTTCAGAGCCAAGAACTGAATTACAATAACAACAAGACAAATAGGCCAGAAGATTCAGCCTAACGTACTGCTTCAATCACTGTTTTCTTTAAAACTTCACATGCAAATCATTTTTAAAAGGACTAGCCCAAAAAAGATCAATCCCACAGAGACTTACAGCAAATGTTATAGCTAATTTTCCTGGGAATTAGTCAATATCTCAATTTTTAAAGAATACCTGAAAATATTTACACCTCCATTCCCAAGAGATGGTATGGAAGATTTTTGTTCTGTGGTATGTTATGTGTTGTGATTGTTTCCTGTCGTCTTGGGAGAATGGATATATGTTATGTGTTGCTATTGTTTGTTGTCGTCTAGGGTGAATGGATATATGATATGTATTGTGAAAAAATAAGGATTGGATTCAGGGATTTTCTTCTTTCCCTCACTCTATTCTTTGTCTCTTTTATTATTAAAAACATCAATTATTTTGATAGATTGATAGGTATTGATATAAAATTAAGATTATGTTTTATATATACTTAAAGTTATATTTAGTTTCAAATTTTCAAGATTTTTTTTGAAAGATAATGTTTCTCTTCTATTGCCAAAAACAGTTTGCCCTAGGAAAGATATTACATGCCAAAAAGGAGCCAGAGTTAGGCCAGGTTTCTATTCTTATCTTTCCATGAGAATAAAAGCTTCCAGTGAATGAGTCCAGAGACCACTAAACAAATGGAAACTTTGAAGAAAAAGAGATCAGACACCAAAGAAGACAAGACAAATAACCCAGATGATCCAGCCTCATGGACTGCGTCAATAGCTGTTTCCTCAAAAAACCTGCATCCAGAACAACTTCAAAAGAGCTTCCTAGGATGATCCATCCTCACAGACTATTGCAGACAGGACTTCAATAAAGCCCTGAACTTTCCCACCTAAAGTCCAGTTTCAGACTACAAACTGCTCAGGACATTCAAATTGCTGAGCACATAGAGACTAGACAACAAATGTTACTACTAAATTGATTCACCATTTTTTTCCATTTTATTTGGGTCCCCAAACAGGTTTTCTACATCCCATTTCAGCAGGAATCAGTTTTAAGAGAGCGATGTCCCATCCCAAAAAATTTGGGCAGATGATTCTTTGGTCATTTCATGGGTTAGAGATGTTGTTTAGGGGTAATGGTTACAAATTGTTATATGATTTTGTTAAGCAAGGTGCAGGAGGTTAGGCTCGGGGATTTTTCTCTTATTCTTTATCCTTCTTTCTCTCTTATATAGGAGGAGAAAACTAGAAAAGAAAAAAAAAGAGGGGGAATATGGCTATTTAACACAGAATTGATAAGATGAAATGATGGATTATTGAATTTACTCCTATAGATTCTTGTTATTAATACAAAATTTAGGTTATATACATATTAGAATGATAGGAAAAATGGTATATTATAGAATTACTCCTATAGATATTTGTATATTGATACAAAATTAAGGCTATATTTTGATTAGGTATTGTATCTATGTAATTCTTAAAATTGCAATGTGAAGTTCTAGTCCTTTTAACAACTATCACAAACTGTGTAGGATAATTAAGACATGCCAGTTGATAGTCATTCAAACTTGTGATTTTATTAAGATAATTAAGTTAATTAATCTCAGATGTTTTCTAAGTTAATCAGATATTAAGTTGTTGGATACAAGCAACATTTGCTTACTCAATGGAGATGGATAGATGGTCTTCAAAAACCTCAAGAGATTTGTAGAATATGGCATTTAAAGATATTTTTATTATTTTAAAAATTCTTTGACATGAGACTGTCAGCTCCTGACATTTCCCATTGGACTTGGTAGGAGATAATGAGCTTCAAAATTCTCCATCAGGAGATAATTCCTACTGGGAAGAAACTCCCCTGCTCTCTCAACAGACTATATACAGTCCAAACATGGACCAAAGCTTCAATGAAGGGCAATCAATGGCCAGGTTCTCCAAAGACAGAATGGGAAAATCTTATTTCCTGCTCCACAACTAAGTCTGTGAGATATGCGTGGCCAGAAGACTGAAGATGATGCTCCAATGTTATAGAAACTGGGGACTGTCTAGGCAGCAAGTCATCTGTAATTTCATAGTTCTGAAAATTGCTTGCTCTATGCTTCCTATCTATTCAGATTTATGTATCCTCAGTTTTCTGATGTGATTGAAGACTACATAATTATAGCCTCACAAAAAGTTTTACGCCATGTAGGAATTAAAGGATATTTTAAGGTTAAGATGATTTGGTTAATAATGTAAGCTAGGATGGAAGTTGAATTAGGTATAGATTCTTAAACTCATCAAGTGAGATATGTAATAGAATATATTTCCTAGTTGACTAGTCAAATACATATTGACTGAACATTGAGAATATATGTCACACCTTTTAGCTTTCATAATTGTTTGTATTGTATTGTATTTGTTGTTATTGTTAATGTATTGTGTTTATTGTTGTATTTATTGTTATTAAGAAAAGGAGCCTTTTTGTTAGGCTTAAAGGGGGAGATGTTGGGAAAGATCTAATAACACTGCTTCTGATAGGCTCATTTCAATGCTGAGATCCAGTTATAGCCCATTCTGAGGCATTCTCTTGATTGGTTAATAAAAGTCGCTGGTAGCCAGTTACCTGGGCAGAAAGAGTATAGGAAGGTGGGACTTCCTGAGATTAGAACAAGAACCCTGCGTTTTACATAGAAGATTAGTTCATTCCACCAGTTTACATGGAAGCAGATAGAGGTGTTAGAGGACACTGGAAGGTAATCACAGGCACATGATGGTTTGGGATTAGGTGATCCAGGTTAATTTAGAGTAGCTCATCAAGGTCTACCCAACTAAAGGCTAAACATCAAAATATTAAAAGGTCTTAGTGTATTTAATTATTGGGAAAAGGACTGTGGCAGCTTATAGGCCATCAGTCGAAGCAATCCAGGGCTGTCAGACTCCCAGACTCCCGGACTCCTTTGAACTCTGGCAAATCTCCAACCAAGCTGCCAGTAATTCTACTGGCCTAATATAACAACCTATATTACTTAACAGAGTTTAGTTTACTGGTGGTATAGCACACCCTTGGTCCGGGGCTCTTTTTCCCCAGGACAAATCAGGCCACTGGTTAAGGCAGAACAACCCCATTGAATGATATCCTGCCAGGCTGCCCACTGCTCTGCCAAGCCACCAACTGTTCTGCTGACCCAATCTTATAGTTTATACTTATTAATAAATATAATTGATAATTAAATTGAAGATTCACTTCTGTATGGCAAAGGACACTATTATTTGAACAAAACAGCAACCTACAGATTGGAAAATTATCTTCACCAACCCCACATCTAACAGAGGGCTAATATCCAAAATTTATAAAGAACTCAGGAAATTAAATACCAATAAACCAAATATTGTAATCCAAAACTTGAAAACAGAGCTAAACCAAGAATTCACAAAAGAAGAATCTCCAATGGGCAAGAGACACTTGAAGAAATGTTCAACATCCTTAATCATCAGAGAAATCTCACTCAAGACCATTCTGAGATTCCATGTTGTAGAGAGCTGCGATGTGCCGCGCCCTAAAAATGGCACCGGTTTCCGCCTTCCACCAGCCCGACGGTGAGTGCTCTCGATGGTAAACAAGTCCATATTTGGTTAAGACCGCTGATCTGGCTTGCTTCCACATACGTGGGCCTCTAAGATAGCACCACATGGCTTTACTTGATTGGCTGTTCATATAGTATTTAGCCTGTGGGTTGGGTCTGCCCGGGCATTCGGAAGACTGTTTTCAAGGGACCTGAATAAACTGCTGGAGAAGAGCTTTTGTGAGTTGCGTCATCCTTGCTGGTCGAGGGGGACGCGACAAGTGGTGGCCCATATGGGGAACCAAAAAAGACTCAGAACTCCTGCAGTCAGGGCCAGCGCGCTGGTAAGTTCCTGGGATAAATTGGGACAATAAAGTTTCACGGAAATAGCAAACAAAAGATAAATTTTCGTGGAAAATAGCGAACATACGGTAAAGATTCGCGGAGATAGTGAACATACGGTAAAGTTTCGTGGAGGTTGCGAACAAAAGGTAAAGTTTCACGGGGAAATTGCGAACCGAAAGTAAATTTTTAATCATGGGATTGTCTCAGTCACATCCAATTTTTCTGGCTCTTCAGGAGCTACTTTTAGCTAGGAATTTGAAACTTAAGAAGTCTACCCTAGAGAGATTTTTGAATGAATGCGACTCCGTGGCTCCGTGGTTTGCAGTGTCCGGGAATCTTACGGTATCCTGCTCGGACAAATTAGGCAGGGACTTGGATTTTGCCTGGGAGCAAAGTACATTGCAGGGAGGAGCACGGCCTATTTGGAGACTTGTTCGGAGTTGTTTAGGAGATCAGAGATATTGCAAGGCAGTGGAAAAAGGTAAAAGTCATTAGAACAGTTAAAAAAGGACCACTCCGTCAAATCTGGGAAAGATACTTTGGAAGAGGATAGCTCAGAGTCTAAAGAGGAACTTAAAATGTTAACAAAGAAAATGGAGAAGTCATCTTTGAGGAAGAGTTCTGACTGCACCTGGATAGAGCCCTCAGGTCCGGGGCCGCCTGTGCTGGCGCCGCCTTCATATAATGAGACTTCCCCTCCGAGTGGTCCTAGTGGGCGGTCATTCTGTCCAAATGTCTGGAGGGAAGTGAGACATGAGCTGTACTACCCTGTCTTTCAGGATGGAGGGGGAAATCGTTATCATGAACCTCTCAATTTTAAGGTAATTAAAGCACTCGCTGAGTCTGTCCGCACTTATGGGATTAATGCTGCTTTCACTGTAGCTCAGGTGGAAGCTCTTAGTCATTATTGCATGACTCCTACTGACTGGATGAGCTTGGCACGTGCCTGCTTGTCCTCTGGGCAGTATTTAGATTGGAAGGCTTTCTTGATTGAGTTTGCTAATGAACAAGCTGCTGCTAATCGTGCAGCAGGAAACCCAGCCTGGGATGTGGACACGCTTCTTGGGCAAGGTCGATATGCTCAACAACAAACTGGGTATCCGGCTCAGGTGTTTGAGCAAATTAATTTAATCGCAACCAGAGCTTGGAAATCATTGCCTAACAAAGGGGAAGTGAATGGCAATCTAACCAAGGTTATTCAGGATCCCCTGGAGACTTTCTCAGACTTTGTGGCTATAATGGTTGAAGCAGCTGGAAGGGTATTTGGAGACCCTGATTTGGCAATGCCCTTAATTAAACAACTTGTGTATGAGCAATGTACAAAGGAATGTAAAGCATCTATCACCCCTTATAAGAACAAGGGGTTGGAAGCCTGGATGCCTCAGTGCAGACTGCCGCTACCTTGAATAATTTGTCAGCCAATGTAGCCACGGCCTTGGATGTATTGTGGCAGGTGGCCCAGATTGGCTGTGAGTGGAAAATGACTGGTTTGTGTGTGACCTCTGTGCCATATCAAAATTAAACTGTAGCTGCAAATTTGTCTAAGCAACTCTCTCAGTATCTTACAGGAAATTGGTCTGGCGAGTTTGATAAGCTGATGCAGAATCTGAGAACTGCCATCGTGCATGTGAATTCCACCCAGGTTGATGTCTCTGTTGCTGAAGGACTGTCGACATGGATCCTCCGAGCCATGAATCATCGGAGGGAATGGGTGCCCTAGGAGGCATGTTCTTCCTAGTTAGTTTCATTGCCCTATGGTGTATCTGTAAGATGAGGATTTCACAGAGGAGAAGCAATGCCATGCTGGTGCAAGCCTTTCCTGCCTTGGAGGCTAGACAGCCACAAGCTTGGTTGACTGTCCTAAAGGACTAAGCTATCATCACGCTCAGGATGCGAGGCTAAGCACTACACTTGGGGTCAGCTTCTAGCGTCTTCAAGAAGGGCATGTTTGATTGCATATGGGTTGGTATCCTAGTTTCCCATCTCTGAGAAAAAGATACCGGACGGGTATAACACCAGCCTGGTTGGCTACTGGGCATGGGGTCATTACAATGTCCTTTACATACATATCAAAGATCAGATGCTTGATATATCTACTAGGGATCCTCAGCAGACTGCCACCAATCCTTTTGATTTGTGGCTTTTGTGTGGTGTAAATGAAAGTTACATGGACTTGGGACCTGTCATTATGCTTGGGGGAGGAGTTTATCAAAGAGGTAATTTTTCCCTAGGGTCCGCTACCGAATTGGATTTTTCTAGCGGTAGTGGCTCTGGTACTTGGAAATCTTTGTTTCATTCTTACCGCAACAAGAACTTTTCAGCTTCGCCAGTGTGTCTCTGGCCTCCTTTTCTGTGGATTGTAAGTAATGGGAGTGCATCCTTGGGTGAAGAAAAGTTAGTATGCACTCCGGGCATATGTTTTTATGCCCTATGCTGGAATGCCACAGCCTTTCCTGTGGCTGTGGTGGCTAGAATGCCTCGATATGTACCAGTTCCTGTAGAGGCCCCTAATACCATGATGCTATTCAGGTTTAAAAGAGATTTTGGCATCACTGCAGCTATTGTTACTGCCATCACTATTGCTGCTGTGGGAGCTACTGCCTCAGCTATGGCCTTGTCTAGTTCTATACAGACTGCCAATGCCTTAAATAACATCTCAGCCACTGTAGCACAGGCATTGGATACCCAGACCTCTATGAATTCTCATCTCAAATGAGGTCTTATGATAGTTAATCAACGCATAGATTTAATACAAGAACAGACTGATTCTCTTTGGCAACTAGCACAATTGGGTGTGAGTGGAAAATGCAAGGTTTGTGTGTTACTTCGGTGCAGCATCAAAATTTTACAAAGGCTGCTAATTTGTCTAGACAATTGTCAAAGTTCCTCTTACAGGATTGGTCGGCTGAATTTGAAAATTTGATGAGAGAGCTGAGAGCGACAATTGTCCACATCAATTCCACTTGGGTGGATCTGAGCCTGGCTACTGGCTTGACTTCTTGGATACAGACGGCTATGAATCATCATAAGGAGTGGGCGGGCGTAGGCTCTTTGGCGATACTGATGATACTAGCCTCTCTGGTTTGCCTATGGTGCATCTACAAAATGAGAGCCACACAAAAGCGTAATGCATCCATGATTATACAGGCCCTTGTCGCCATTGAGGTGGGCCAGTCCCCTCAGGCGTGGCTCGCTGCCATGAAGCCTTAAATCTTCACTGAGCATAGTCCCTGCCCACTGAGGTATTCGTTCCACGGATATTGGGGTCTGGCAAGTCAATGACGGAGTTGACGGGTAAGTCTCGGCCACCTAAGACAGGGCAGTCCTGAGTGGGGAGGCTGACCCAGAGACGGGTAAGAGTTTGAGCACCGCCCTCCTACAGGCTCAGGCCCACCGTGAGATCCCCAGATATGGGGATTACGTAGCCTTTCCAGGGACTTCTACCAACTTTAGAAAAAATAAAAAAGGGGGAACTGTAGAGAGCTGCGATGTGCCGCGCCCTAAAAATGGCACCGGTTTCCGCCTTCCACCAGCCCGACGGTGAGCGCTCTCAATGGTAAACAAGTCCATATTTGGTTAAGACCACTGATCTGGCTTGCTTCCACATACGTGGGCCTCTAAGATAGCACCACGTGGCTTTACTTGATTGGCTATTCATATAGTATTTAGCCTGTGGGTTGAGTCTGCCCGGGCATTCGGAAGACTGTTTTCAAGGGACCTGAATAAACTGCTGGAGAAGAGCTTTTGTGAGTTGTGTCATCCTTGCTGGTTGAGGGGGACGCGACACCATGTCACACCTGTCAGAATGGCTGAGATCAAAATCTCAAATGATAACACATGCTAGGAAGGTTGTGGATAAAGGGGGAACATTCCTCCCTTGCTGGTGGGAATACAAACCTGTGTGAGTACAATGGAAATCAGTCTGGTGGTATCTTAGAAAAGTTGGAATAGCTCCACTTCAACACCCAGTCATACCTCTCCTGGGCATACATCCAAATGATTCCTCACCAAACTCAAGAACATCTTCTCAACTATGTTCATATCAGCTTTATTTGTAATAACAAGAAAGTGAAAACCAATAAATGAATTTAAAACAAAACAAAACAAAACTGTGGTATATTTACACAATGGAATACTACTCAGCTATCAGAAACAAGGAAATCATACAATTTGCTGCCAAATGGATGGAACTAGAAAAGCTCATCCTTAGTGACCCAGAAAGAGGCATATTGGCATGTATTCAATTATAACTGGATTGAGCCGTATAGTAAAGAACAACTATCCTACAACCAACAGACCAAAAGAAACAGGAACACGGTCTTCATTACCTGTTAGTGGGACATTTTGCCCTAGTGGAACTGCTATGTGGGCCCTCAGTGCAAGAGAAAGCTCTTAGCCTCATAGGACTGATGAGCTGAGGTTGGCTGATATGTAGGGGTATCCCAAATCAGAAGATTAGGATGGGGGAGTGGGGGCTGAGGGTGGAAAGATGGGACAGAAAAGGATGACGGGAATAGAATGTGATAGATATGTAACTTGAATTAACAAATAAATGTAATAATAAATAAAGATGGTTCAAATCTATTCTAGGGGAAGAAGATTGGTAAATTGTATAATGAGTGAAGTTTGTTTTATAAATAAACAACAGTTTTATTTGTGCAATATTAAGTTTGGTTGTTAATACAATTTAACATTATATTGAGTAAGGATTAAACTAAAATGAATTCTTCTAGAGTTAAAATGTATTTGTTATTAAGTTATTTTTGGAAATAAAATACCTCAACATTCCATATATTTTCCAAATTTGTCAGATTTCAAATTTAGTAAGATATGTTGGCAAGGAAGGAATTTAAATAGTCATGTAATTTCATTATATTTATTCTTTGTCTCCTCACAATTTTTGGCACAAAATCATACTCCTCTTTTAGAAAGAAGTGAGCAAAACACTGTGACTAATAAAGAACCTTGAAATTTTATAGTAACATGGATTGATTTACACATTTTAGTAAAGAATCACTTTATGAAACATTAAGTACCCTAAAGCTTTTTGAAATTACAGCTGATTACAAGGATAAAATATGTATAATATTTAAACTCTTGAGTGAATTTATGAAGGTATTATTTTTAAAATAATATGACTGAATGTGACAGTTAAAATTCTCAAAACACTGTTTTAAGTGATATATTAATATTTATATTATTATATTTTGTTTATTTTTCTTATCTAATAAATCAAGGAGAGTTTTTAAATACTTAAATAATTTTATATGAATGGTGAACCCATTTGATTTTTTGTGGGATGCTGGATAATTCTACTAAGTGAGTTTATTTCAGAGTCCTGCTTTCGGTTTACACATTTTGTTGTAATCTGTGTTAATGAAAAATAACAATAAATCCAACTCAATCCAATAAATCTTGCCTTACACATCAGAAGCTAACAACACAATGTAATGTGTAGCTCAGAACTTGCTAGCAGATTGAATTCAAGACTCTTCCACAAATTCCCAAGATGTTAGTGATGACATGAAGGAGTAGATATAAATTAAATGTAATTTACACTGTCCCTGTTCTCAGGAATAACATAGTTCACTGTCTTCTGCCAGAGGATATAAAATTATTCCACTATTTCTTTCTCCCTTTATTCCTTCTTTCATTTTTAACCCCCTTTCATTTAGCCCCTTGTCTCCATCTAACCTCCCTCTCTAGTTTTCTCTTTGAATTTATGAAACAATTAATAATTTACTTTAGTGGTTGTAAATAACAAAAAAGACTAGCTTGTAGTCTTAAAGACTCAGTCACTAATAATACTTTGAAACCATGCATACTTTATACATCATAAGAATAGGTATATTTTTTTATTTTATACAAGTCAAATAATTTTATATTTAGCATTTTTTATTTGGAATTAAATATATTTTTCTTAATGATATATACATGTATATGTTTACTTATGGCATTGCTACAGAAACATTTCTGAGAAGAGCAACATAAGGAAGAAAGTGTTTAGTTTGGGTTATAATTTCACAGAATGAAATTATCCCATCATGCCAAGGGAGGTAAAGTAGCTCTATCAAGAATTAATTGGTCACATTGCAGTCATGGTCAGGAAGACAGAGTGTGAGGTACATTGTGATCTGGTATTTTCTCCAACATTACCCTAGCATATATTTCAGGCAAGATGGTATTGTATATCAAATATTTTCTGGATGGCTTGGTGTTTATGTTTATTTTTGATAGACTGAAGGGTACCTTCCCAAAGATGACAGTGATTCTCAATGCTATGACCCTTTAATACATTTTCTCACGTTGTGATGATCCCAATCATAAAATTATTTTATTGCTACTTAGTAACTGTAATTTTGCTACTGTTTTGAGTTGTAATGTAAATATTTTATATTCAGGATATATGATATGGTACTCCCAAAGGAGTTGTGATACAAAAGTTGAGAGTCACTGCTCTAGAATATAGGTGTGAAGCTCAACCTCTTCATGGTCAATGAGTTGTGTAGTTATTATCTTCAATAATGGGTCCTTGCTCTCATTTTGTGTAGAGCAACCTATTTTCTTGACAACAGCCTGGGTTGTTTGGAGATTTATGTGGTATTCCTTTAGCCAGGAACTCAATATGATGTAACTCATTCCTAGTACTGGAAACTTCTTTTGGTGACAAGAAATGGCGTATTGGGCCTCTATCTCCCATTATTTGGAGACTTCATTAGAATTTTAAAGCAAATTTCTTAACAGTGAATTTATTTAACATAAAACATGGTTACACACTTTCGATGTGCAAAGGCACAGAATATTTATCACCATTCTAATAGCATTCTATTACCAAGAAATTCTAATCACAAAGAAAGACCAAACTCAACAGAGAAAGCAATATATCCTGTAGCTCCTGTGGTGAGATAAGTGCATAACTTTGTTTTGGTATTTCAAGACAGGATTTCTCTGTTTATCCCGGCTGTCCTGAACTCACTTTGTACACCAGAATGACTTTGAACTCACAGAGATCCACCTGCCTCTCTCTGCCTCTGAGAGTGCTGGGATGAAAAGTGTGTTCCACCATGCCTGGCTTGAGTGCACAAGTTAATTATCTGAATATCAAAGATCTAGAAGAATCCTGTCCCTCCAGCTCTGTGTGCTATAGTACACAAAACCTCGCCCTTGAGTCTGCTCATGTCCACTCCTATGGCCTTCCTTTACAGTGATCCTACGGTTCTGGCATTTGGATATTCTTGGCTTTCCATTGCCACTTAGGTTTCACCTTCACAGCTTCACAAGCTAGCCTCCTTCAATCCCTTTGTAGAGTTGCTGATTCTACAAGACACACAATCAAGTTTTTTTTTTTTTTTTAGGAACAACAAGAATTTATTTCTCACAGCTGGGAGGTTGAGAATTCCAAGGTCAATGTGCCAGACCAGTTGGCACTGTCTCCACAGTTGGTTCGTTCTTGTTCTTTCCCCACAGGCAGGTGATAGACACGTTCTTCAGGCTCTTTTGGGAAGACACAGAAGACGTTACTCACCAGGGTACACATTAGGAATTAGTAACTTCTCCAAAGAGTTTAATTTTTACCCTATCAAACTGGTGATTGAATTTCCATATATGTTTTTTTGTTAAAGTATTTCTTTTTTATCTTTTTATTTTTTTATTTATTTTTATATTTTTTATTTTTTTTAAATACTTTATTTTTTTTTTACTTCAAGTTACATCTCAGTCACAAACCCCTCCCTATTGCCCCTTCCTATCCCGCCCTTCCACCCTCTTCCCCTCAGAAGTTTCCCCTTTCAGTCCAACAGATGGTTCCTTCTCTTATAACAGTAAGTATTATTTTAAAAAAAGATATAAGTATGCAACATTTATGAGAGTTAAATGGCCCAGTATACCTTCCCAATGTCCAGTTTACACATATTTGGCCCCTGACTTTAACATTCTACAATCTAACCATCTCCATGAGTTTAAAGGTCTATATCTGACTCAACATTCATACTAACTTGCAACACACTTTTAAGAGTATCTTCTTAGATCTATAACACCCTCTTGATTCCTAAACTCAAAATTTAACTATGAGACTCTAGCTGTCTATTCTTCAACCACCTCAGAGACCTGAGAGGGATAAATACAACTGCTTATATAGGAAGTGCAGGGCCTGCAGCTTCCAAAACTAAGAAAGGACATACCAATGACTGCCTGGACAGTTCCCATTTTCTCTCCATACATTCCTGCATCAGTCTTCAGCCTTTGGGTCCTGTTTCTCTGACAGACATTTGTTGTAGAACAGGGATTATGAAGGACTTACCTACCCTGTCTTGGCAGATTTAGGCTGTCGACTTCCCTGCTACCAAGTTTTGTCCTTTTTGGACAGCAGTCTGTCTGCAGTTGGTGCAAGGGGTTTTTTCATGCCAAGAGATAGGCTTGCCACTAATTCAACCATCTTACAGTGGAGGTTCTTCGATGCTGATCTTCTACTTGGAGTAGAATAGGGGGTGCTGTCAGGCGCTGATATGTCTCGATATCAAAAAAAAAAGAAAATCTTAATTTAAGATAACATCTTTAAATGCCATATTCTGCAGATCTCTTTGGGTTTTTGAAGATGTCCTATCCATTTCTTGTATTTAGATAAGCAAATGTTGCTTGTCTCTTAGCAACTTGATTACTGGGTAGTTTAGAGAATATCTTTGATAGACTGTCATAGTAGCTAACAAAGTGACATGTTTGTATGACTAGGAATTTGTTTTACTTAACTATCCTAGACCGTTTTAGATGGTTGGTATCAAGAGGTCAGAGCTTCACATTTTATTTTTAAGTATCTCTAGGTATGATACCATTAGGAAGCGTTACCTTTAAATTTGTATCAATATACAAAGATCTATTCAATTGTGGTTAAATATACTCTTAATTATGTATCAATATACAAAGATCAATGCCTATGTAGCCAAATACAATCTTAATATTACGTCCATATACAAGGGTCAATACCATTGTGGCCAACTATAATCTTAATTTTGTATCAATATACAAAGATCAATACCGATGTAATCCAATACAATCTTATTTTTGCACAATAAACAATGGTCAATATGACTTTAGCCAAATAAACTACTAATTTTGTATCAATATACAAAAGTATAAGGGCATATTCAGTAATCTGCCCCTTCTTCTTGGACCTTCCTGTGCTATGTCTATATCTCATTTTTCTCAAGCCTATGCACTCCTACATAGGAGAGGAAGAAGGATACAGAAAAGGAAAAGTAGGAAGTCCCTGGGGCTAACCTCCAAAACCCATTAAACAGGACCATTTATCAGCTTATAATCTCTTCCCCTAAATATCGGAGTTTTCATTTATCCTTCAAATAACCAAAAAGAAGGGCTGAGAAACACTTTCCCCACCCTCTGGGCATGGGACGTCGCTCTCTTAAAGTGACTTCCTGCTGATTTGGGTCGTAGTAGACCTGTTTGGGGCCCGAACCCAAATAGAAAAAATGGTTAAAAATGTTAGTACACTCCTTTTATGTTCAGTCCTTCTGTTCTCAGCTGTTTAGATGACCTAAGGGGTTTGTAGGGAGAAGCTGATATTGAAGGTTTCACTGAGGTTCCTGCCGGGGCATTGTGTAGAGCTAAACGGTCCCAGCAACATTGGATTGCCGTGGTGGTTGCAGGCCCCCGATGAAGACAGCTATTGAGGAAGTCTGCCAGGCAGAATCAACTGGGTCACTCGTCCTCCTTGGTGCCTGATTCTGCTCTCTGCTGAGGTTTCCGCTGTCCAGCCGTCCCCGGGCTCCCCTAATGGACGCTTTGATTCTCCTGGAAAGATAAGAACAGAGCCCTGCCCCAATCTCAACCCTGGGAAAATTGCCCTCTTTTTTTTGGGGGGGGGGGCTAGGTAGTACTTCTCCAGAAGCAAATTTGGCCTTCTGACAACATACAAAGCGTTACCTTTCTATCCAGATTAAAGAAGAAATAATTCTGTCACCTTGGAGCTAAACCAGCTCCAGTGTATATATTTTGAGGTCTCAAAGGACAATCTGCCTGCATCGAGAAGGCCTTTTGTAAGTTACCTCCAAACCTAGGTCCCTCCAAATCCCATGTGTGTGTCTCTGAACTCTAATTATTGGGATCAGAGACCTGTGCTTCCCATCTGAAGGGATCAAAGATGTGTTCCACCACTCCTGGATTGAAGTCTTTCTCTATTTAGAGTTTGCCCAGCATCAGGCTGACCCTGAGCTCCGGGATCTGCCCGTTTCTGTCTCCAGTGTGCTGGGAGCTGGGACCAAGGGTGTACTCTTCTTGAATGGGGGGACCAAGAGTATGCACCCTCACCACCCCGCTCCGTATGACTCCAGAATACATAAGACCACCAAATCTACGGTGCTCCCCCACCCCCCGTCTCCGCTGAAGTCAAAGGCATGGGCCAATACCACAATTCTCTTGTATTTTACCTTAGCTCCATGTCTTCTCGACACCTGGAGGTCTGCAAAAGCAGGCCGAATGGCTGTATCTTCTATTCCATTCACAGTGTTTCAGCCCTGCTACCTGCCTGTCTTTTTTTTTTTTTTTTAGTTAATAAATTTATTTGTTTGTTGCTTCAGATTACATCCTTATCATATTGTCCTCTTTTCCCGCTTCCCATCCCCACCCTCCCATGCTCTACCCCCTGATCTTTCGGACTTGTTCCTCTGGGGTGGAGTGTCCCTGCCTAACAGTCTTCCACCACAGATCAGGAGTCATGTGAGGGCCAAGAGCCTCTTCATTCTCCGGGGGCCTACGAGGCAGTACTGCCAGTGAAAGGTGTCTCCATGCTACTGGGGGAATACTAAAAAAAAGACCAACAAACACACAAACCCACAAAAACAAAGAATATTCACAAAAAAAGAGAGGAAAAAGAGAAGGGAAAAGGAAAAAGAAAAAAGAAAAAAAAGGAAAAAGAAAAAGATTAAAAAAAAAATTATGTCCATGTTCCTTTTGGTGTGTTGGTTGTAGTACAGATATCCTGTACGATATAGTTAAAATCTTACTATAAGTGAATAGATGCCATGTGCATTCTTCTGAGACTGGGTTAGCTCACTCAGGATGAGCTCCTCTAGATCCATCCATTTGGTTGCAAATTGCATGATTTCATTGTTTCTTATAGGTGAGTAATATTCCATTGTATAGATGTACCACAATTTTTTAATCAATTCTTCAGTTGAGGGACATCTGGGTTGTTTCCAATTTCTAGCTATTACAAATAAGGCTGCTATAAACATAGATGAGGAGACTTCCCTATGTCTCCGTGAGAGGTCCTTTGGGTGTATACCCAGAAGTGGTATGGCTGGGTCCTGAGGCAAGGTTATTCCTAGATTTCTAAGATATCGCCAGACAGACCTCCATAGTGGTTGCACAAGCCTGCACTCCCACCAGCAATGGAGTAGGGTTCCCCTTTCTCCACACCCTCGCCAGCATCTGCTATCATTTGAGCTCTTTACCTTAGCCATTCTAACAGGTATTAGGTGGAATCTCAGGGTCGTCTTGAGTTGCATTTCTCTGATGATTAAGGATGTTGAACATTTCTTCAGGTGCCTCTCAGCCCTTAGGGATTCCTCCTTTGTGAATTCTCTATTTAGCTCCATCTCCTATTTTTGATTGGATTATTTGTTTTCTTGGCTTTTAGTTTCTTGAGTTCTTTGTAGATTTTAGATAATAGCCCTCTATCAGATGTGGGGTTGGTGAAGATTTTCTCCCAGTCTGTTGGTTGCCGTTTTGTTCGAATGACAGTGTCCTTTGCCTTACAGAAGCTTTTAAGTTTCATGAGGTCCCATTTATTGATTGTTGATCTCAGGTCCTGAGCTGTTGGTGTTCTGTTCAGGAAGTTGTCACCTGTGCCAATGGGTTCGAGGGTTTCTCCTACTTTTTCTTCTAGTGTCTTTAGTGTGGACAGCCTTATGTTAAGGTCTTTGATCCACTTAGAATTAAGTTTTAAACAAGGTGATAGGTATGGGTCTAATTTCATTCTTTTGCAAGTGGACATCCAGTTGGACCAGCACCATTTGTTGAAGATGCTGTCTTTCTTCCATTGTGCGGTTTTGTCTTCTTTGTCAAAGATTAGTTGGCCATAGGTGTGTGGGTCCATGTTTGTGTCTTCAATTCGATTCCATTGATCCACTGGTCTGTTTCTATACCAGTACCATGCTGTTTTTATTACTGTTGCTCTCTAGTACAGCTTGAAATCTGGGATGGTGATACCTCCAGATGTTTTTTCATTGTACAGGATTGATTTAGCTATTCTGGGCTTTTTGTTGTTCCATATGAAGTTGAGAATAGCTTTTTCCAGGTCTATAAAGAATTGTGTTGGTATTTTGATAGGAATTGCATTAAATCTATATATTGCTTTTGGTAGGATAGCCATTTTTATTATGTTGATCTTACCTATCCATGAGCATGGGAGATCTTTCCATCTTCCAAAGGCCTCTTCCATTTCTTTCTTCAGGGGCTTGAAGTTATTGTTATATAGGTCCTTTACATGCTTGGTTAGAGTTACCCCCAGGTATTTTATGTTGTTTGTGGCTATTGTGAAAGGGGTTGTTTCCCTTATTTCTTTCTCGGTATATTTGTTTGTTGTATAAAGAAGGGCTTCTGATTTTTTTGAGTTAATTTTGTATCCAGCCACCTTGCTGAAGTTGTTTATCAGCTGTAAGAGTTCTTTGGTGGAGTTTTTGGGGTCGCTTATGTATACTAACATATCATCTGCGAATAGGGATAATTTGACTTCTTCATTTCCAATTTTTATCCCTTTGATCTACTTTAGTTGTCTTATTGCTCTAGCAAGGACTTCAAGTACTATATTGAAGAGATATGGTGAAAGTGGACATCCTTGTCTTGTCCCTGAGTTTAGAGGAAATGTTTCAAGCTTCTCTCCATTTAATTTGATGTTGGCTACTGTCTTGCTGTATATTGCCTTTATTATTTCTAGGTATGGTCCTTGTATGCCCATTCTCTCCAGAACTTTTAGCATGAAGGGGTGTTGGATTTTGTCAAATGCTTTTTCTGCATCTAGCGAGATTATCATGTGGTTTTTTTCTTTCATCTTGTTTCTGTGGTGAATTACATTGATAGACTTTCGTATATTGTACCATCCCTGCATTCCAGGGATGAAGCCTACTTGATCATGGTGTATGATACTTTTGATGTGTTCTTGAATTCGGTTTGCTAGTATTTTATTAAGTATTTTTGCATCTATGTTCATGAGGGAGATTGGTCTGAAGTTCTCTTTCTTTGTTGGGTCTTTGTGTAGTTTAGGAATCAGAATGACAGTGGCCTCATAGAATGAGTTTGGCAGTGTTCTTTCTGTTTCTATGTGGTGGAAGAGTTTGAAAAGTAATGGTGTTAGTTCCTCTTTGAAGGTCCTGTAGAATTCTGTGCTAAAGCCATCTGGTCCTGGGCTTTTTTTGGTTGGGAGATTATTAATGACTGTTTCTATTTCCTTGAGTGTTATTGGGCTGTTTAAGCTGTTAATCTGATTTTGACTTAGTTTTGGTAGGTGGAATTTATCGAGGAAATTGTCTATTTCGCTCAGGTTTTCAAATTTAGTGGAATATAGATTTTTAAAGTAATGCCCGAATATTTTCTGAATCTCCTCAATGTCTGTTGTTATTTCTCCCTTTTCATTTCTGATTTTGTTGATTTGGGTTCTTTCCCTTTGCCTTTTAGTTAATTTGGCCAAGGGTCTGTCTATTTTGTTGATTTTCTCAAAGAACCAACTCTTAGTGTCATTGGTTCTTTGTATAGTTCTTTTTGATTCTAAGTTGTTGATTTCAGCCCTAAGTTTGATGATTTCCTGCCTTCTGCTCTTCTTGGGAGTGTTTGTTTCTTTTTTTTCCAATTCACCCAGCTTAGCTGTTAGTTAACTAATATGAGCTGTCACAATTTTCTTTTTGAAAGCACTTAATGCTATGAACTTTCCTCGTAGCACAGCTTTCAATGTATCCCATAGGTTTGGGTATGTTGTGTCTTCATTGTCGTTGGATTTTAAGAAGTCTTTGATTTCCTTTTTTATTTCTTCCCTGACCCAGTTGTCATCCAGTAAGGAGCTGTTCAATTTCCATGTGTGTGTAGGCTTTCTGTTGATTCTTTTGCTGTTGAAGTCCAGCTTTATTCCGTGGTGGTATGATAAGATACAAGGTGTTATTTCAATTTTCTTGTATCTATTGAGACTATCCTTGTGACCAACTATGTGGTCGATTTTGGAGAAGGTTCCGTGGGGTGCTGAGAAAAAGGTGTATTCCTTTGTGTTTGGGTGAAACGTTCTGTAGATATCTGTTAGGTCCATTTGTTTCATGATCTCTGTTAGACTCAATATTTCTCTGTTTGTCTTCTGTCTTGATGATCTGTCCATTGTTGTGAGTGGTGTGTTGAAGTCTCCCACTACTAATGTGTTGTGATCGACGTGCGCTTTAAGTTTTAGAAGTGTTTCTTTTACGAAAGTAGGTGCCTTTGTATTTGGGGCATAGATGTTCAGTATTGAGATTTCCTCTTGATGAATATTCCCTTTAATGAGTATATAGTGCCCTTCTTTGTCTTTCTTCATTAACTTCAGTTGGAAGTGTGTTTTGTTTGATATTACGATGGCTACTCCAGCTTGCTTCCTGGGTGCATTTGCTTGGAAAATCTTTTCCCAGCCCTTTACTCTGAGGCAGTGTCTATCTTTCGTAGTTAGATGTGTCTCTTGTATACAGCATAAGGAAGGGTCTTGCTTGCGGATCAACTCTGTAAACCTATGTCTTTTTATTGGGGAGTTGAGTCCATTAATGTTGATGGATATTAGTGACCTGGGGTTGTTATTTCCCATTAGTTTGGTATAGGTGGTGGTCCTGTGCCTTTTTTGGTTTAGTTGCCGAGGGGTTTTCTATTCCCTTTGTTTTCTTGGGTGGAGTTTTCTTCTCTGGGTTGGGATTTTCCTTCTAGGATTTTCTGTAGGGCTGGGTTTGTGGGTAGGTATGGTTTAAATTTGATTTTGTCATGGAATATCTTGTTTTCTCCATCTATGTTGATAGAGAGTTTTGCTGGGTAAAGTAGTCTGGCTGGGCACCTATGATCTCTCAGGACTTGTAGTATATCTGACCAGGCCCTTCTAGCTTTTAAAGTTTCTGAGGAGAAGTCAGGTGTAATTCTGATGGGTCTGCCATTGTATGTGACTTGACCTTTTTCTCTTACAGCTTTTAATATTCTTTCTTTGTTCTGTACATTTGGAGTTTCAATTATTATGTGGCGAGAGGAGTTTCTTTTCTGGTCTAATCTGTTTGGTGTTCTGTAAGCCTCTTGGATTTTTATTGGCATCTCTTTTTTTCAGGTTTGAGAAGTTTTCCTCTATGATTTTGTTGAAGATATTTCCTGGGCCTTGGAGTCGGGAGTCCTCTCTTTCCTCTATACCAATAATTCTTAGGTTCCGTGTTTTCATTGAGTCCTTGATTTCTTGGATGTTGTGGGTGAGAGATTTTTTAGCCTTCTCATTTTCTTTGGTTGTTGTACTGATTTCTTCCACTGAATCTTCCATGCCTGAGATCCTGTCTTCCTTCTCTTGCATCTTATTGTTGATACTCACATCCGTAGTTCCTGTTCTCTTCCCTTGGTTCTCCACTTCCTCTTTTAACTCTGACTGTGTTTTCTTTATTGTTTCTATTTCTATTTTCATGTCTTGTATGGTTTTGTTCGTTTTCTACATTTCCTTCTCCAGCTTGTTTGTTTTTGTATGAAAATCTTTCACAGCTTTGTCTTTTTCCTGTTCAAGCTCTGTCACCTTGTCTTGGATCTCTTTAATGGTGTTGTTCCTTGTTTTGACTTGTAGAATTGTGGCTTCTTTGAATTCCTTCATAGATTTAAGTTCTTCTTGCAGGGACTCTATCACTTTCCGTAATGCAGAATTGTCAACGTTTTCATGTGTTTCTGTTGGTGTGAGGTCATCCAAATTGGATAAGCTAGGATAATTCTGCTTTGTTGGAGTCATATTTCCTTGATTTCCATTTTTTTTTTGACCTTTGGCCATTGGGTGCGTTTAGCTGTCTGTTCTTTTCGTTTTCTGTGCTTGGATCCACAGTCGATGCTTTGGTGCAGGGGACGAGTTACTTGGCTATCTGTCCTTGCTTACAGGGGGATTTCAGGGTCACAGTGGTTTTAATCGCCTGAGGCACTGTGAGCTGGTGCAGCCTATTCCCAAGTTGTGAGTAATGGACCGGAATTGTTTCACTGCTCCCAATTCAGACTTCTCTATGTTGCACTCTGAGTTATCAGCCTGTAATGGTTCTGATGGTATGGCCCTTTTGCCCAGGCACAGATTCTGTGGGCTTTGTTTGTCGTCACAGAGGCTGACAGGGTCTGGCTCCACACCTAATATGTCTGGATTTTCCAGAATACAGCTATGGTCCCGATTTCTGGTTTCTCACTAGGCTTCTCGCCACAGGTCTGGCCTCTGTGCCTGATTCCCTCCCTGTCTGCGCAGCCGTGTGTCTCCCCCCGCCCCGGCTGCTCACCGTGGGTGCACAGAGCCCTGGATCCCCCGGCCGCCTGAGTGGACCTCTCGCCCCAGCAGCTCAGCTGTGGGTGCGTGGATCCCTGGCCCAGCCCATGCCTGACTCTCTCCCCAGTTGTCCTGCTGTGGGTTCGCGGGGATTTGGCCCTGCCAGCCGGACTCCCTCCCCAGCTACACTGCTGTAAGTGCGCGGGATTCGGCCCCTCCCACCCACCTTTGTGTTCCCGGCTTCCCGCGCTCTGTTGTAACCTCCTGCCCTCCACTTCACCAGTGGCTGCGGACCACCCGCTGAGCCCCCTGTTTGTTCCTTGCTAAGACTTCCACTATCTTGCAAAATTTTTTAAGTGGGTATAAGTTCTACCTGAGGTGTGGGGAGTCCAATAGGCTAGTGAACTATCGCCTAGTGGCCTCTGATTTGCCTGCTGTGAGTTGGGGTAGATCTTACCAGGCGCCTCTCCAAATGGGAGTTCCTGAATCCCAGGTTTAGTGGCTTCTGTGTCTGCAAGAGATGGGGAGAGAGCCTTACCCTGTAGAGAGCTGTGACATGCCGCGCCTTAAAGATGGCGCTGGTCTCCGCCTTCCACCAGCCTGACGGTGAGCGCTCTCGGTGGTAAACAAGTCCATATTTGGCTAAGACCGCTGATCTGGCTTGCTTCCGCATACGTGGGCCTCTAAGATTGCACCACTTGGCTTTACTTGATTGGCTGTTCATTTAGTATTTAGCCTGTGGGTTGGGTCTGCCTGGGCATTCGGAAGACTGTTTTCAAGGGACCTGAATAAACTGCAGGAGAAGAGCTTTTGCGAGTTGCGTCATTCCTTGCTGGACAAGGGGGAACGCGACAAAGTGGTGGCCCGTACGGGGAACCCAGAAAAGACTCAGAACTCCTGCAGTCAGGGGCAACGCGTTGGTAAGTTCCTGGGATAAATCAGGACAATAAAGTTTCACGGAGATAACGAACACAAGGTAAAGTTTCGCGGAGATAGTGAACGTACGGTAAAGTTTCGCAGAGATAGCGAACAAAAGATACAGTTTCGTGGGGAAGCTGCAAACCGAAAGTAAAATTTTTAAACATGGGGTTGTCTGAGTCACACCCAATTTTTCTGGCTCTTCAGGAGCTACTTTTAGCTAGGAAATTAAAGATTAAGAAGTCTACCCTAGAAAGGTTTTTGAATGAATGTGATTCCGTGGCTCCGTGGTTTGCGGTGTCCGGGAATCTTACAGTATCCTGCTGGGACAGATTGGGCAGGGACTTGGATTTTGCTTGGGAGCAAGGGACTCTGAAGCATGGAGTAAGACCGATTTGGAAAATGGTGAGGAGTTGTTTAGAAGATCAGAGGTGTTGTAATGCAATCAAAGAGGGAGAGTCAGCCTTGGAACTGCTGCAAGGGGAAAGATCTGAGCAAGTAGACAGTGAAAAGGAAAGTAACAAAGGCGAAAGATTTGAGCAGGCAGACAGTGAAAAGGGAGGCAAAAAGAAAGTTCCTCTCTATCCCGATCTTACAGATTTTAGAGATTTTAGAGATTTTGAGGACTCAGAGAGCACAGATTCTGAAGGAGAGCTACACGCTCTACTAGAACAGTTGGAGAGGACTATTATAAGAAAAAAGGAAAAGAAAAAGATAAAAGAGAAGGACACGCAGGCAGCAGTCAGGGTGGGAGGAGCTGCTGCTGCAGTCGGTGTGGGTGGAGCTGTTGCCATGGCGCCTTCAACTCCTCCCCCATATCCAGAAGCCACTCAGACAGAGCAGCCAGTTCAGTCCCTGAAAGTAGGGAGATCTTTCTGCCCGGGGATGTGGACACAAGTAAGAACAGAATTACAGTTTGCTTATCCTGTATATCAAGACCCACAAGGGAACAGGTACAAGGAACCGCTTGATTTTAAAGTGGTAAAATCTCTTGGAGAGTCGGTTCGTACCTATGGTACTACTGCTTCTTTTACAATGGCTCAAGTAGAAGCATTAAGCAGACATTGTATGACTCCAAGTGATTGGAGTGGCCTGGTCCGTGCCTGCTTAAGTCCAGGGCAATACTTAGACTGGAAAGCTTTCTTGATTGAGTATGCCACTGAGCAAGCAGCCAATAATCAGAGAGATGGAAATCCAGCCTGGGATAGAGATATGCTGCTTGGGCAGGGGAGATTTGCCAACCAGAAGATAGGATATCCTATTCAGATTTATGAGCAAATAAACAAGATAGCTATCAAGGCTTGGAGATCTCTTCCTAATAAAGGGGAGGTGAGTGGGAACTTAACTAAGATTCTACAGGGCCCCATGGAGCCTTTTTCAGATTTTGTAGCACGAATGGTGGAAGCAGCAGGGAAGATTTTTGGTGACTCTGATGCTGCTTTGCCACTAATAAAACAGTTGGTCTATGAGCAATGTACCAAAGAATGTAGAGCCGCTATCACCCCTTATAAGAACAAAGGCCTAGAAGCCTGGATGAAAGTGTGTAGAGAGCTTGGAGGGCCGTTAACTAATGCTGGTCTTGCTGCCGCAGTAATACAGTTGGCCAGAAAAGGTGGAGGAAGTTCAGGAGTTTGTTTTAAGTGTGGCAAGATGGGACAGTTTAAAAGACAGTGCCCCAGGGGAAGGAGTACAGAAAGTACAGGAAATGTACAACGCCCCAGGCGGCCGGGGTTATGCCCAAAATGTAACAAAGGGAACCATTGGGCTAATGAATGCCGTTCAGTGATAGACATCCATGGCCAGCCTTTAACTCAAGGTTACGGTGGCGCTCGTCCAAAAAACAGACAGCGGGGCCCACGACCTCAGGGCCCACAAATATATGGGGCAGTAGAGAATCAGGACAAAGAACAGAATCAAGAGAGATGGCCAACCCTCCACCATCCGAGAGACCGCGGAGAGCCACTGCAGGCTCAGCAGGATTGGACCTCTGCTCCACCACCAGACTTGTATTAACACCCCAAATGGGGGTCCAGTTAATTGAAACAGATTTTAAAGGACCCCTTGAACCTGGTACAGTTGGTTTGTTGTTGGGGAGGTCCTCATCAGCCTTGAGAGGACTTATTGTCCATCCTGGAGTTATAGATCCAGATTATACAGGAGTGGTTAAGATCATGGTAGCCTCCCCCCGTGGTATAACGGCTATCTCTCCTGGAGATAGAATTGCTCAATTGATCATGTTGCCGAGCTTACATGACCGCTATGCAGCAAAGGATAGAGAGAGAGGAAAAGATGGTTTTGGGTCCACGGGCACAGATTTGACTTTTCTCTCCCTGGATTTGGACCAATGCCCCATCTTGGAGTTAAAAGTTGATGGTAAAAAGATCCTGGGCCTTTTGGATACTGGGGCTGATAGGAGTATCATAGCAAAGAAAGACTGGCCTTCAGGTTGGCCCGTACAAGCCTCTTCTCAAACACTTCAAGGCCTGGGTTATGCTAAGACTCCAGATATGAGTGCAAGGTTATTAAAGTGGCAGGACCAACAGAACCACTCAGGAGAAATGCAGCCATATGTACTTGAGCTCCCTATCTCCCTTTGGGGAAGAGACCTTTTAAAGGATATGGGATTTAAATTGAGTAATGACTATTTTGATTCAATCCAACGTATGATGCAAGATATGGGATATGCTCCAGGCTTTGGAATAGGAAAATATTTGCAGGGACGAAAGAGTCCCATATCTATGCAGCAAAGACAAAAGAGACAGGGCCTGGGTTTTTCCTAGGGGCCACTGAGGAGGGCATTCCTATAACTTGGAAAACGGAGGATCCAGTATGGGTTCCTCAGTGGCCACTTTCCTCTGTAAA